>VNJO01003773.1:0-181059 GCA_008042535.1 Drosophila tani | reverse complement strand
CCAACTCACCCCTTTTCTCCTCATGCAGCCGATGAAAGCGCTTCCATTGGTGTACACCTGTCGGGAAAGAAATGTATAGGCCACCGCAAAGTTATCTTTTCCAAAAACAAACACAACTACAAGCTCACTAAAACTCCTTGCACTTGGGCTGCCTCTTGCCCTTCACGTAACCTCTATATCGTAGCCGAACTATAGCGGTACTCTGATTCCTCTTTCCTCTATCCTCTTCTCCTTCTCTTCTTCCTCCTTCTCTATGGCCAGGCGGCCATGATGCCGGGCGCTCTCCGCTTCTTCTTTTCACTTGCGATTCGCTTCGCCGTTAACCAAAAATGTGTCGAACTCTGCTACGCCGCTTCTTGAATCCGCCTCGCCTGCTCCTGGTTTGGCCACTCCCTCCTCGGGACTCCGATAGAAGCCTCCGCCGGGTTGCTCAGAGTTTCCTCCGCTGCTATTCCCGCGCTGGAGCACTGAACCGCTTCTGACCTCCTCCCATCGCCTCGCGCGATCGAGAGTGCAGCTCAAGGCCAGCTATGTCCACTGGAACCACAAATTCCGAGCGAACTCCAACTAGCGAATACACAAATTTTCAGATTTCACCCTAACCTCCGCTAGGACAACTCACCTAACGCGCCAAATCGGCCAGCAACAAAAAAAACTAGGGCCAGTAACGGCCAAGCCACTGATCCACAGCTACACAAGTTGCTCTCCAATTCACTTGGCTTAGATCGCCCTTCCGTTTCCACCGCTTCTTGTCTTCGAACACTTTATCACAAATTCGAACGTCCGCTAACGTTGCCGGTCGAAATAGAAAGACTTTTCCTTGCACGCAGTTTCGTCTTCGTTTGCCAATTTTCTCGCTCTCTAAGCTCTCTAACTGTAAGGCCTATTGAACGTTGAGCAACACTATTTCCTGGAGTCAGAATCGAGATCCAGTTCCTTTCAACTATCGATAACTACCCCGAGTTTCGAACCTATCGTTTTTTTTCCGCCTGCCTATGTTACATTGTCGCCGTCGCCATCGGAACTGGCGCAATATCACCCGATGCGAGCTCGCCCGTGCCACATGTCAATGTAAGTGTTTTCTATTATTTTTGCTCGAAATGTATTTTAATTTTGTAAATAATCTTCATACTTATAGTGACAATCGAGCGCTGTGCGGCCTTGAGCTGCGTGAATATAAGGGCAGCCCTAGAGGCAGATCGTACTACCACAAGGCGTCCCACGACAACTACCCGGCGCCCATCGACTTAGTTCCAGGACTGGACTGAAGGATATATAAGAAAACGGACCAAGTTCTATCACTGAATAATAAAAACATCAATGCTCTCAACTTTTTTGATATTTAACTGCTCAATTCTTACTTGGCCTGTGGAGTTTTCTATACTTTCATTAAGAATCATGGGACATCTGCATATATATTTATATTTATAATTATAATATTTAGGTACGGTCTGAAACGAGTTTAATCACCTCGTAGGCACATTTGACTACGCATTTAATATGCATTTTTAATGTTTGTACAATTGTTCAGCTTTCTTTAAATTAAAAGAAAAGAGGTAACACGTCGCGTTTCACGTTTATTCCAAAAAGAGAACTTGGCAAAGTATGATCCCAATAAGCTCGGCAAAGCTGAATAATAAACTGGCTAACCACAGTCGAAAAAGATTCTTCTTCAATGAAGGTGAGTGAGTTATAATAAAATAATAGGTTAACTTACTTAATTTTTTACTATTTTAAAAGGACGGTTCAACAAGAGAAACTGTGTCTGCCTCTCAATCGGATTAGTTCTCGGACTTTGCCTGGCCGGAATATTCTTTTATTCTTCGTTACCCAACGAGGAATACAGGAGCTACTCAAAGAACATAATGAAAATTATTGGACTAGAAGGATTAAGAAATAATGCTCAAAACCGTACTTTGACTTACATGAATCTAGCCAAGAAGAAAGCAGAACTTAGATTTTCGTCGACATTAAGTGTAAATAAAGGTCAAGAAATTTTAGAGGAGCTCAATGAAAGTAGTGAGAGTTAAACTGTATAGTTTTAAAGACTTAATATATATATCTAAAACCCATTTGTAAGAATTTTTGAAAATCAACAGGACCCTAATAATAAATTATGTAAACGATTATGTTTGGTGTTCACAGCATGGTAACTTATAAGCCTGATATTCTTAAACGCCTTTATATTATGGATTAGCTTGTAAGCAAGCTTTAAAATCATAATTTAAGAGACAGTTCCTTAATTTTCTGCAAGCCTTGTGATTCAAACAAATATAAAATCCGATTGGTTCGGAGTCTCGGGTGCACTGTTTGAGCAGTTCTGCTTCAGGAAAGAACAAAATGCTTTTTATAGAGAGCATTGAAATTATTGGTTTTTATTTTAGCAGGTTAAGTTATGTTTGCATACAATATTGAAACAGTCCTTGATTAGTTTAATCCTCGGCCGTTGGGCGGGCAGTTGTAGTTCTTCTACCTGGGGTTCTTCGAGTGGTAGTGCGGGGAGTTCGTCGTGTAGTGGTTCGTCGAGTCGTAGTGCGAGATCTGGTGGTTCGTCGAGTCGTAGTGCGAGGTCGAGGAGTTCTTCCACCACGGGTCGTAGTATCTGTATCAGGATCAGGAATAGGCGAGGGAGTGCGCGGCGTAGGGATTCGAGGAGTAGTTGGGCCGCCAGTACCAGTACCAAGGGTTCGCCTCACATTCGCGCAGGTAAGAGGGGAGCAGCTCACAAGAGTCACTGCAGATAAATTAATTATATTTGGAATTAATATCGCGGAGTAAAAAAAATATGTACTTATACTCACAATTGCAATTTGCCCGAGCTAGTTCACACCTAGTGACGTTGCGCCATCCTCGGATGTTTGCACGGCAATGATTATTAAAGATGTTGGTGACCTCGTTGGTTCTTCCATTTCGAACCTGGTTGCTCAGACATCTATCGTTCTGTCGCCGGCAGATTGCTTGAAGGTCTGGTCTGCGCGTTTGACCTTGCACACTCACGTAAAGGCCCAGGATCAGGACTGCTATATTGAAAGGTATTTATCAGGAAATATTTAACTTTAAAGGTTATCTCATATCCTTACCGAAAACCCCAGTAATTTTCATCATCTTGCTGTGGTTGCCAATAACTCAGTAACAATCTGTGACCAAAATTAACGCAAACTTGGGCTTTTATAAAGATCTAGGGGGCTTAAAGACCCGGAAGGGTCTATTTATAGTCCCTTAAAATATGGCCCAATTTGTTGTAAGTATTTAATGAAATGATTTCTTTGAGACTATTGAAAAGCTTTTGTTTCTATATTAATAACTTTTGCCTATTGTTTCAAAACATCTGCTGCGAAGGCCTCGTGTAGCAATTGGTTATTATAAAAAGCCATAAAGGGTCAGAGTTTTCGGTAATTTTCATGAGCTCCATAATCCATATTCTCCCTTTATAGAAAACGGCTTAACTTTAAATACAAGTAAGTTGTGTAAGCTTAAGGCCTTAGGTCCTGATTTAATATATCTAAAATCCATTTGTAAGATTTTTTTTTAATCAACAGGAACCTAATAATAATTTATGTAAACGATTACGTTTGGTGTTCACAAGCATGGTAATTTATAAGCCTGATAATCTTGAACGCCTTTATATTATGGATTCGCTTGTAAGCTATGATTTCGTTTTGATATATATAAAATCAAATTTTTAAGAGACAGTTCGTTAATCGTATACAAGCCTTGTGATTCAAACAAATAGAAAACTCGATTGGTTCGTAGTCTCGGGTGCACTATTTGAGCAGCTCTGCTTTAGGAAAGAACAAAATACTTTTTATAGAGAGCATTGAAATTTTGGTTTTATTTTAGCAGGTTAAGTTATTTGTTGTAAACAATATGGAATCAGCCCTTGGTTAGTTTAATCGTCGACCGGTGCACGGGAAGTTGCTGGAATTCGAGGAGTCGTAGTTCTTCTACCTCTAGTTGTTGGGGTCCTTCGAGTCGTAGTGCGGGGAGTTCGTCGTGTAGTGGTTCGTCGAGTCGTAGTGCGTGATCTGGTGGTTCGTCGAGTGGTAGTGCGAGGTCGTGGAGTTCTAGTTGGTGGGAAAGGAGTTAGGGGCCTTCGAGTTATAGTTGGTGGGGAAGGAGTTCGGGGCCTTGGAGTTCTAGTTGGTGGGGTAGGAGTTCGCGGCCTTGGAGTTCTAGTTGGTGGTGAAGGAGTTCGCGGCCTTGGAGTTCTAGTTGGTGGGGAAGGAGTTCGCGGCCTTGGAGTTCGTCCACCCCGGGTCGTAGTATCTGTATCAGGATCAGGATTAGGCGAGGGAGTGCGCGGCGTTGGGATTCGAGGAGTAGTTGGGCCGCCAGTACCAGTACCAAGGGTTCGCCTCACATTCGCGCAGGTCAGAGGAGAGCAGCTCACAAGAGTCACTGCAGATAAATTAATTATATTTGGAATTAATATCGCGGAGTAAAAAAAATATATACATATACTCACAATTGCAATTTGCCCGAGCTAGTTCACACCGAGTGACGTTCCGCCATCCTCGGATGCTTGCACGGCAATGATTATTAAAGATGTTGGTGACCTCGTTGGTTCTTCCGTTACGAACCTGGTTGCTCAGACATCTATCGTTCTGTCGCCGGCAGATTGCTTGAAGGTCTGGTCTGCGGGTTTGACCCTGCACACTCACGCAAAGGCCCAGGATCAGGACTGCTATATTGAAAGGTATTTATCAGGAAATATTTAACTTTTAAGGTTATCTCATATCCTTACCGAAACTCGCAGTAATTTTCATCATCTTGCTATGGTTGCCAATAACTCAGTAACAATCTGTGCTCAAAATTAGCGTAAACTTTGGCTTTTATAAAGATCTAGACGCCTTAAAGACCCGGAAGGGTCTATTTATAGTCCCTTAAAAGATGGCCCAATTTGTTGTAAGTATTTAATGAAGCGACTGTTGAAAGACTTTTGCTTCTATATTAACAATTTTTGCCTATTGTTTCAAAACATATGCTGCGAAGGAAGCAAATGGTTATTATAAGAAGACATAAAGGGTCAGAGTTTTCGGTAATTTTTATAAGCTCCATAACCCATATTCTCCATGTTAATATTCCATTTAATCAGAATATCCCCTTATAGAAAACGGTTCAACTTTAAATGTAAGTAAGTTGTGTAAGCTTAAGGCCTTAGGTCCTGATTTAATGACTTACAAGTGCAGCTTCCGTTTCCAGAAGCCCCCAAATCCAGTTCACAAATTAGAAGCCGCAGTAACCAGCCAAAACAAACCGCAGTAGCAGCAGGCGGTAGGGAGCCCCTCCTCTGTTGGTCCTTTCAAATAAAGCCGCAGCCAAAACACAAAAACCAAAGCACCCGCCCTATAGAGGCAGACACAGAGACAGAGATGGAGATGGAGACAATGGACAGTGTCCAGGCTCTTGAATCGCTGCTCTGTTGCATTTTTGAATCCCAACTTGGTTGGCGTGTAAAATTACTTGCTCGGATTCAATTCAAAAGCGATTATCACCACTTAGCTGTCAGCGACACGACGCCAAGCTCCAGCGAAACCGAGACCCGCACTCCAAGCCCCCGAAAATACTTTCAAGTCCAAGACCAAGTCCGAATCCGATTCCCATTCCGAATCCGAGGCCAGGCACTTGGCGGAGCACTTGACAAAGGGCATGGTTATATGCGGAGTGTCTACATGTGTACGTACGTACGTAGTACGTACTCTGCTGGCTCAAATAAAATTTACACTTACAAGTGGCGCTAAAGTCAAGAGCCCTGCAGTGCTCCTACTCCCCTGCTTCGATCCCCATCCCATTCCCAGTCCGCACTCTGCTGGTGAGGACGTCAGCTGGTCAGACATGTCCAAAAGTGGATAGGAAAGACGCTCCAAAAGGGCAGGGGAGCTGTGGAAACAGGGGAACGGGGAACGGGTGTGCGGCAAATGTGGTCAAGAGTTTTACAAAGTTCATCATCATGGCCTGGACTGGCCGGGCCTGGGCTAAGCATTTTTCAAGTGCAGCGCCAAAAAGATTTTCAATTTTCAAATATTATATAAGCAGTTGGTTGGCACACAGGCAGAGTGGAAAAATCATCACCACCTATGCTCTGTAATCCAACTGGGTCTATGAGCTGGCTAGGAATATTTATAAAGGTAACTGTTGGGACATAGATTTATGGGATCTCCCATTATTATTATTTTTATTTCCTTGCACTTTACTTCATTTAGAAATAGTTTTAATATTATATTAATTGTAGAACAAAGAATTGTAGTACAGACTATTTCCTCAGCAAGAAAAAATTAAATAGGGGATATTTTATTTTATATTTTAATTCAAATGTTATTCAAAGTGACTCTTTAATATCAATTAACTCAGGTGATTTCTCAGAGTATTCCAACGTCGTTGCGGTTTAGAAATCCAATCGCTTCTCTGCACATTCATAAAGTACATAATCATGTTCATGACGTGAACTCAAGTGGGTGTCGGGTGGGAGTTTTGGGATAGGGGTCGGGGTCGTGGCAGTTGGTTGGAATTCTGGTAAGGGTAAAAGCTTAAACCGCTACAAGTATTTAAAAAGCACTTCACACGGACATACACGCGTTCACACAGTTTATATTAAAAGCATATTGTGAAGCCATGCATTGCTTAGTTTCATTAAATCAACAGAACTGAAAGTTCCTCTTCAAGAATAGTAAACTTTAGACCCATCGAATGCATAACAATTTCATTTATTAGTACAAAATAGATAACAAACTGGGGTTTTTCGCTGTCTAAGTGAATATACTTTTGGTAACTTCCTCGGGACATTCTTAAGAACATCCACATTCAGGTTCCTTACTGGGAATCACTGGTCCGGGTCCAAAATGTCCGGGTATTGTGGGTAAGGGTATTATGGGACCACCTGGATTCCATCCGCAGGGTTCGGTGGGGAAACAAGGAGTTGACGTTGGTAGACAAGAATTTTGAGTGGTCTTCTCTGGGCAATGACAGGTTGTTTCGGTAGTCTCCTCAATACAAGGAGAGGTCTCTGGAGAACAGGGTGTTTCGGTAGTCTCCACAGAACAAGGAGAGGTCTCTGGAGAACAGGGTGTTTCGGTAGTCTCCACAGAACAAGGAGAGGTATTTGGTGAACAGGGTGTTTCAGTAGTCTCCTCTGGGCAAGGAGTCGTCTTTGGTGAACAAGGTTTTTCAGTAGTTTCCTCATTACAAGGAGTGGTACTTGGGTGACAGGGTGTTTCGGTAGTCTCCTCAGTACAGGAAGTAGTCTCTGGAGAACAGGGTATTTCGGTAGTCTCCTTTGGGCAAGGAGTTGTCTCTGGTGAACATCGAGTTTCAGTAGTATCCTCATTACAAGGAGAGGTCTCTGGAGAACAGGGTGTTTTGGTAGTCGCTTCAATACAAGGAGTGGTACTTGGGTGACAGGGTGTTTCGGTAGTTTCCTCAGTACAGGAAGTAGTCTCTGGAGAACAGGGTGTTTCGGTAGTCTCCTCTGGACAAGGCGTCGTCTCTGGTGAACAAGGTGTTTTAGTAGTTTCCTCATTACAAGGAGTGGTTATTGGGGGACAGGGTGTTTCAGTAGTATCCTCGTTACAAGGGGCAGGAGTCTTCTCGGGGCACTGTGGTGGTGTCCTCACTGTTGTCGAATGTGGACAAGTCCATTCAGTAGTCTTCTTAATATGTGGGGGTAGAGTGTGCGGTGGTGAAGGTCTTCTAGATGGCCTTGGAGGTATTGGCCTCCTTGTTGGAGGCCTCGGATGTCTGGTCGTGGGCCTAGGTCTTTCGGGTCTCCTAGAAGTTCTCACGGGTCCTGGCCCACCCTTATGGGGTACGGGTGCCTTGTGAGGTTGCTTATGCGGCTGCTGATGTCCCTTCTTACTTCCCTCCTTGCAAGGTTCTAGGCCAAGGGCATGCTCAATCACTTGCAAGCAGGCTTCACTGTGCTCCACATATTGCAGGACCACAAAACTCACTGGAAAATTACTCCCATCAGTTAAATTGTTAACAATACTTATCTTTATTAACTTACCCACTAAACAGATAAGAGTTAGCTTCATACTTAAGCCCCTCAGAAGAGTTTTGGAACACTGTATGCATCAGTAGAGTCAACTTGATCTTTTATACTACTGACAATGGGAGGATTAAGTATGTTGGCAATTGTGTAAATAATTTCAGGTCACTTTAGGATAGATTTTAATTATAGACCAGAGACCAGATCGCTGCTAATTTTAGTACAAGTAAATAGGCAACTGTTTGCCCATGTCGTCGAAATTTTCCCCTCGAGTTCAGCTCCCGAGATGAACTCGTCTGGCGTCTGGGCCAAGTCAGTGACTGTAATCTCAGACCACCGAGTAATAAATTCCCATTTTTTATGGCATCAAGAAAATCAAAACAATTTCGTTTGAAAAATTATGTTTTGGAAAAAAAGGAGGAAAAAACGAGAACAAGAACGATGTGGGAGCCAGTGAGAAGTTTTGAAGAACTGCCAGACGGGATGACGAGGATGCATCAAGTGGAAGACAAGCATGACGATGTGCGGTGCGTGCCTGGCTCAACTCATCCACAGAGTTGGGATGGGATGCTGGTCCGGTCCAGAGTCTGGTCTTTACGATAATGCCCCGTACGTGGAAGATGCAGCGACTGTTGATTCCAGGAAGGGCTTCGAGCCGAGTCGAGCCAAGAAAAATTGAAGGCCAAGACCGAGACAAGAACATATCGCCTCATTGGCGCACAGACAAGAAACTTTGCCAGCCAACTCAAATCTCTTCACAGATATGCACTTTTTATTTGGATAAAATCAGTTTAATATTTTAGCCGGCTTTGGGTTATCAAGTGGATGGTTGGAAATTCATCTAAGTTCGCCTCCTCATTCCAGCTATTTCGGCAATAACTGCACAGTCCAGTTTTCTATTGTGAGCTGGAAAAAAGGTATAGATAGCAATTGTTATTATCAATAATGTAAGCCTTTAATTAGGATATTATTACATTTAATTAAAAACCCGTAAAGATTTAAGAAAATTTAGAGGCTTTAAGGCTTGAAAGTCGTTTAAATATGTTACAAATATTCGAGTACATCAACTTACCTCCACAGGCTATCACCTGGAGATCGCAACGTGTCTGATTCTTCCAGATGTAGGTGCGACGCACCTTCTCTCGACAACCATCGTTCATGAAGTCCACATTGTTGATGGGATTATTCAGGCTGCGAACGCATCTGGTGCAGGTCTCCCTTAGCTTCCGGCAGTCGGGTGCCTGTCCATTGATGGCCACACAGCCGAGGATCAGGAGGAAGCAGGCAATCGTTGCCAATTGCATACTGGAGCTGCTAAGTCAGTTATTAATTCGGGTAAATCGGCTGGAGATTGCCCACTGATGACAGGGAGTTTAAGCCTGAGCTTTATATAAGGAGTATCGACCCGGAAAGGATCCCAGCTGTATTTTGTAATCTGTGAGAGTCTTTTCTGAATAAGATAATTAAACAGATCATTCCCAATACACCTGTTTAGTCCCAGATGCTAAGCTTGGGTGACCTATTGTACCTGGATGATAATATTTCGCACAGCTGTTGAGGGACAATCGCAAATCACTATTTCCCTTATCCATTTTTGGGGTATAAATACCAAGGAATTAATTTCGACTCAGTCAGAGTAGATCTCCGGTTCCGTCTCAAAAGCTACTACAATGGCGAAACTTGTGTTGGCGTTGGGTAAGCTTATATCGATGGGGAGTTATTTTACTCCCATTAAATATAAATATTTTCTGTGTAGCCCTTTGCTGCCTTTTGGTGAGTCAGATCCTGGCACAGGATGCCAATCGCAGGTTCTGTGATCGCTTAACCGCCGATTGTGTTCGCCAGGAGAGCACTGTGGGCACCGAGGACGACACTGTGAACATCTTCAACGAACATTGCCGACGATCCGATCGAACTTGGCGGAAGATAACCCGCTGCGAACTGGTCCGGGCCTCCTGCATATGTAAGGGATTATCTAAAAATAATTTATGGAACTTTGATTTTTAAGCTGTTTACCTTTCAGTGACCATGGTGCGTTGCGACAATGTTACCTGCAAAAATGTGGCTGCTGTCCTCCTTCGGAATTAGTGAAAGTGTTTACTATTATTACGGCACAACTTTTCCCTATGAAATCAAATAAATAAAAGAAAAGAAAATATGCACTTAAAAAAGTCTAATTATCTTATAATGAGTATTTTTTATAAAGCAAAATACTTGTTTTACCAACTTCCTCTGAACACTATGGGAATAGTACTACCACCTCAAAGGGGGCGCTCTTTCTGACATATAATATATAAATCTTAGAATTTTAATAAAAAAATGCTATATTCTAAAAATACTTCTGCAATTTTCGTTTACAGTTTAATTATGTACACATAATAAATGTATTATTTATTCATCATTTGATAAGGCCTATTTATAGGCTATTATCACCGTTATTATAATATATCAAAATTTTCTTTCTTTTTTAAATCAATATTCTTTGGAATGGTTAACCAATAAGACGTCGCATTCCCGCCAATCTGGCCACGTTCTCACAGTCCAGTTTTTGGTCATGATCTAATAATAAAACATAACACAGTGCTTAGAGGTTTCTTATATTTAAATCAAATATAACTTACTTTCGCAGGCAAGGATCTGCATGTCGCAACGCTTTACATCCCGCCAAACCCAACGATCCCTCAATTTTTCTCTACAATCTCTGTTTATGAACTCGAGATCATTTTTGGGATCCACCAAACGGCGACTACATGGTCCACATTGCTCTTTGATCCTCCGACAATCCTGGCGCTGGGCCACTACGGAGTAGCATCCAAGGAGTAAAAACAGAGAAAAAAGATAAAGCCACTGCATTTTTAATAAGAACTGATACCTGATGCACTTACTGTCTGCTTATATATACTCATACAAAATGAGAAATAATTAAAAAGACACACCTGCAGTTCAACAAAGAAATCATACATTTTAAATGAGAGCGAGGAAAAACCTTGTGAATATTAATTCATATTTAATCTCGCCATAATCAACGAATATTGAACTTTCCACGACATTTTGTGTTTATAAAGTTCAGACAAAAATTGACCTCAGTCAAAATAGACCAAGGAAAGGACTTTGTTTTGAAAACAGATAAAACAGATGATTTATAGTACACTTTAGCTACATAAATACAGCCCCACAACTAAGTACACATCAGTTAAAATTTAAAAATGTGGAAAATTGCGCTTTTAGTGGGTAAGTGCTAAATCTTTAATAATTTTTCTTAGTAATCATTAAGTTAAGAATATTTTTCCAAGTCCTTTGTGTCTTGAACTTGTCGCATATTGAAGCTCAATCGAACCGAGAATACTGCGAGAGTTTGTATCGCGATTGTCTACGATTTACACCCAGATTGGGACGCTTTGATGAGACCATTGATTTCTTTAATCGACACTGTCGGAGACAGCGTCTGGGAAGATGGAACGATGTGTCCCGATGCGAAATGGAAAAGGCCACTTGCCTCTGTGAGTTATTAAACATGAGTTAATATTTGATATTTAATTAATATATTATGAATCATTTCAGTGATCTTGCAGCGCTGTGATGACATGTCTTGCAGGAATATAGCCGAAGTTCTAGGCTTATAAGCAAGCTGTACACGATATGAAAAAATTATAAACATCGTTTAAACAACACACCGAAACTCAATGAAAGCTTCTTGAAACTAAAACCGTTCTTTATTTACACCCCTATTGTGTCTAAAGAACAATCCACAATATATTTCCTTAAAATAAACAATGCTTAAACAAAAGCTTCAATCGAAATAAGGAAACAAGACTACTTGTACATTGTAAATACAATTAAATAAAGCAAACTTACCTCAAGCTTTACTCCATTTAAACTAAGCAAAATAAAACAATCTCTTCAGTTCAACTTAAGATGCTAAGAATATTGTTGTTGCTGAGTAAGTGGCTTTAACTTAACTTGGCCAAAACTATTTTTAAAGGGCCTTTCAAAGTTTTCAGCCTTTTAATTGAAACCGAGTGCAACTATTTTGGGGATCTTTTCAAGTGCAATGATGAGCTGCTTAAATGCCAAGAATCTGAAGCCAAATTAGGAAAGTTTAATGAGATTTCAAATAGTTACAACCGAAAATGCCGCCGGGAAATCGGTTTCAAGTGGAGTAATATCAGTCGCTGTGAATTGGAAGCTATCACTTGTTTGTGTAAGTAGAAATATATAATTTATATTATTCTATTATTAATAAAAATATGTTAATTCTAGTAAGCCAGATGAATCGCATGGAAGTAAACTGTGAAAATATTGCCGATGTTATGCATTTGTGAAGACCAATTACTGAAAGAATAATAAATTATTAGATTTGATACAAATATATTTACATTCTATTATCTAAAAGATATTTTAACCCCCTTTACATCGAAGTAACCCTCTGAAGATGCCAACCCCCAAATTTTCAAGTGGAATACTTCCTTGGCCTTCGGGGCTTCTGCTGTGTCCTGTATTTACCTTCTCATAAATCTCTCCCTCGACAGCAGGAAATATTTATGAGCTAATCATTTTTAATTATCATCGAGCGACAACAAAGCTGAATAAACTTTGGCTGGAAAATCTAATCACATGCTGGAACTGAGAACAGAAATAATTACAACAAGGCCCCGGGGCAGAGTGCCGAAAAAACAAGAGCTCTCAACTAAAATGAGAATGAAAATGAAAATAAAAATAAAAATCAATTTCAAGGCATTTCCTGGCCACGTTTTGCACGTGCCACGTGCCAAAAAACAACACTAACAAGTTGGAGTGGAGTTCCCCCCCACTTGGAAGCCAAAATTTCATTACCATTTTCGGGGGAGCGCTTTTGCCCTTTGGCAGAGAGTCAATTACGGCAAGGAAGCGCCCAACGATGTCGTCAGCCGAAACCTAAGCCGAAACCGAGTCCCAATCCGAGTCCGAGTCCAGAGGACGCTGTTTATATTCGTATATAGTTGCTTAATATTTATCTAGCGTCGGTAATCAGCCATCCCCGACATGTGTCCCTGATCTCGATAACAAACAAGGGACGGCCGGGAGTCGGAGTAATCCCGGCAAACAAATCAGAGCAGCCCTCAAATACCCAATGCGTTTTTAATAAACTGTCAGTTAGTAATAAAATTTTCAGTGAATTTGATTATGATTACAATCGCAGTGATGACAACAAGATTGAGATCCCGCACGGCGCCCCCCAAACTCCAACTTCCTTAGGTGTGTGTGGGTTCGAGTTCATTTCAGATCCAGGAGCTGAGTGTGAAATTTGGCAGCTTGTTACAGTTTTCCGGCTCCCCTGAAGGACGGGGGAAAATTTAGGGGCACTGCATCCATTGACCCTAATCATGTAGCAGCTTGTAAAATGCGAGCGTGAAAAGAAAATTGAAAAGTTAGTTCAACGTCGGGTTTTCCCGCTTTCCCTTCTCGGGCCACGTCCGTTCAATTTCTAAAAGGCTGTTGATTTGAGAAATTCCTTAAACTTGTCCGAAAGTCGGAGGGGCTGTAAAAGCTAAAAGTTGTTGAAGGTATATATGCTAAGATTTTGGCAAGTTTTGCTCAACTCGGAAAATGAGGAAAGCTATTTGAGTTGCGGGAACTATGAATGAAATGCGGCTGGATTTGTGAGTGTTTGCAAAGAGATAGAAAAAGTTTATTTTTGACATTTTAGGGTTTGAGAGGTTTCCGATAAAAGGGGGGGATAAGTAACGAACAATAGAAATCAACATATATTTAAAAAGTTAAATAATATAATAAAAACTAAAGTAACTACACCACTAATTTGTCTATAACAAATACTTGCACAATTCTATTGATCTTTTGTAAATCTAATTAGCTTTTAACAGGCCTGTATTCTTTTCCTTTTGCCATGTAGCTGTTATATTTTATTTCTTTCAGTAAAGACCCTTTTCCTGCTCCTTCTTGGAGCTTTAATTTCTTCGAACAAAAGACCTTTAAGAGCGTTAAAAAACACCTTCCGAGGGTAATCGACAGCACACTCCCCCGGACAAAGGGCAAAACCCCAGATCACCACCCACACTGCATCGAACCACCCCCTTTTTTGGGTGTTTTTCGAAAAAACACCCCACAAACCCCCCCAATGGATGGGCACACGTTTTGTTGCAATCCCGATGAGGAAATGCTAATCCGCATGTAATATTCGAAAATGATATGAAAATGCCAAACCAAACAACCACCCACCGAACTTAAATCCTGAATCCGAACCCGGATCCGGCGCTGTAGAATGGCAACATTACTCAATGTCAACATCAAAATTGCTTTGGAATTCATGCATTCATTTATTCTCTGGCAACGCAGTATAGAAATTTTCATTTTCGGCTGAGTTTTAATTCGGGGGAAGTCCTTAAATAGCTGAACAGCCGCCTGGAACGGGAACGGGGAGTTTCATGCTGATTAAAAGTGGCAACTGTGTCTACGGGGTTGTGACTACACCGATGCTTTTTTGGGTTTCGTATTGCAACCTTTTTTCGTCCTCGGGGGGAAGGTCCTGTGAGAAAAACGGGGGTGGTGACTCATCCTGCGGCACTCGCTGCACTTGTCCTTTGCCATAAACCAAAACAGGAGGAACAGAAATTTCGTCACAGACGGTGGCGTGAAATTTCGAAACGAATTCTCTAAACTCGCTCATTGTAATTTCTGTAATGCCGAGACAGTGCATGGGCATGGGCATGAGGAGGCATGTGGCCAGGAAGTTTGTTTTGTTTAAAATTATTAGAATTCAGTTGCTTGTTCCGCGGGTGGAATTTGTGGTTGCCGCAAGGTGGAGGGTTGCTGGGCGATTGGGTGGTTTTTCGGCAGCAGCACAGCAGCACAGCAGCTGGTGCTCTTTGGCCAGAAAGCGACCGGCACTTGGCACCGCAATGTGGTCAAAGTGAAGGACCCTTGTATCGCCTCAGCACTTGTTTGACCAACAGGGACTCGCGTGTGTTTCCGTGTGTGTGCTTGCCGGGGATTTTAATTCATTGGAAGGGCAAGGAAAAGCGCAAAAGTCAAACGATTTGCGAACACTCCAACTCCGGACTTGAGGCGTAATGAGGGGACTGAGATTTTAATAGAAAAAACATATTGACTGGCAAATAGAAGTACATGAAAGTTGGAGAAGAATTAATCCTTAATCAATAAAGTTAAAAATCAAAAAAAGATTAAGCAAATTAATAGAATAAAATATTTTCAGATGACAAGTGTTACAAGATAATCAAATGTATAACAATAAATATTCCCCCGTACTTGTTTTTATAGGCATTAAAAAACACCAGTTTTATAGTGTAATACATTTATATTTTCTCTTTTATTACAAACTATAACTCGCATTAATTTACACTTATCTTTCCAATACTTTTCAAGAGATCATCGCCATGAAAAATCCTATTATAAAACTCCTTATTGCCCGCCGTTAAGAGTCTTTCTGTGCGACTTGCAGCCATGATTCATAAGTAATTGCCGCAATATCTGGACAAGCAAACAAAACAAATCCATAAAATTTAGCCGGCTAGACAGATAAATTGAGCAGAAACCTCACTGAACCGACGTCGGCGACGACGTGCTCTCGGCGCTGTTGACATGCCACGAACCTGAAAACAATTAACGTCCGATTTTGATATGTGTGTGAGAGGAGAGCTAATCGAAAGTCCCCATCGACCAGACAGCAAACAGTGCAGTTCAGGTAACAATGTAATATTTGCCAACCGACCGAGCCGTAGCAAGGACAACTGGACCTTGGTCCCAGGATCCTTCCAGCACAAGTGTTTTCGGCGATAACAAAGGTGTTGCACAAGCAAGGTCCCCGGCTAGCCGAGATTTATCTTAGGAAGTGCACTAAGAGAAACATTACGAGTGCAAGCCAGAAAACCAAAAATGATAAACTTTGACAAGATAATATTATCAGAAATATTTTTAAATATTTCGTTTAGCAACTAAGCCTTGTTTTGACTGAAGATTGAAGGTACTTAAAATGCATTAACCTAATTACCTAACATTAAGTCAGTACAGGATAATAAATAACTACAATTTGTGGATAATTTCCGAATAATGCAATACATTTTTTACGAGTGCCGGAATAAAATGCTCATCGATGTTGTGTGGGAGCGAGGACTCTGCTCATTAAATGTCAATTTCTAGTCGCTGCCGCACATCAAACGCTGCGCTGGCCAAAGGACATCGCACATATCCCGCTGTGCGCGTGTCCTTTGAATTAGGGCCGATCCCCGCGTCGGTCGGTTGGTCAGCTCTTCGAATCCTATAGCCAAGGAGTATCCTTAGTTCATCTGGCGCGCCTGAGTTATGTGAGCATTGTTGTTGCCATCGCCTCCTTGCCGGTGAATTATTATCCCTTTCGCATATGTTGCTGCCCCGGCATTGTCCTTCGTGTATCCTTTCAAATGTCTGTTGCTCGGCCACGCCTCGCAGTTGGGCGTTTTGCAGTTAAACGTCGTTGCTGCAAAGTTTTCGGGGCGTGTTCGCTTCATAAATTGCTTTTTGCTTTCTGTAGAATTTGGTTTCTTTTATTTTCGGCATTTTTTTTAGATTTTCTTTGCCTCAAATTTCATAATTACCGAGGCGTGTGTGGGTATATGCGTTTATATATTCCCAATGCCCGGATCCTGCACTTGTTCGCCGAAGAGATACAAAAATCAATTTATTGTTTTCTCCTCCCCTTTCTTATTTGGGTTTTTTGTTTTCTTTTATTTCTCATTTTTGGACTGGGCTGCGGTCAATGTTCTTGGCCAGGCCAGCAGCAGCCGTTGTGGTCAACCAAGTGTTGGACAGCATTATAAATATTTGAGCTTGCCTTTGCGGCTTATGGGCGAGTGGAGAAATTACTGCTGCAGTGCGTTGAATTGTTAAGGAATCTGGAGCATCCTGAACCCTGGCTCTTTGCGGGATAGTTGTTGATTTTCTAGTTTCTGCCATAAATCGTTGTAATGAAAAACTTCGTCAGACTGGGATTAAAGTTGCCTTCGCAGTATATATCTTTGGTATTCTATTATAATAAGCTGGTGACCTACTTTAAGGATTCATATTGCGACACAAAACTTTCTGGGGCTGTGCGAGATTACGACAATTAAATGGTAACCTAATATTGGACAATCCAAGTCCACTTAAAACTTGAAACGGCCCTTTGTCTGGGCTCGATTAGCTGGGATATCCTGTGCAGGCATGTCCTATCATTATATATCAACCCGGAGAGGCCTTTGCATCTATGAAAATTACACATTTGCCAACTGCTAATTGCAAGTCATAAATTAAACCCTCACCCGGGTCTCGAAAAGGACCGAAAGGGGCCGTTCTCTGTGGACAGTGGATAGTGGATACTGGACACTGGAGACAGCACACACAGGACTCTGATCCTTTGGGCCCGGCTCACCAGATACGGACGTAAGTGAAGTGCGGGACTGTCAAAAACTTTAGATTGCATTAAAATGGCACATAGGCTGGCGGCATAGTTGTCTGTCTCTGCACTTGCCAAAAATATTTAAAAGGGAATTTGGGGATTTTTGGCTTTTATTTGAACTTGACTTTGGGGTTATTTACGTCTATATTTTTAGTCTTACACAGGAAATAAAATGCAAATACAAGTCTTTTAGAGAGGAATCATGTGAACTTGCATTTAAATAAGTTTGGTTACATTGGAATATAGTAAGAATTAGAACAAAGTCACTAAATATAAGAAAAAAATAGCTAACATATTTTGTAATTATTTTTAAAAAATAGCTGTGACTAAAAAATAGCTATCGAACTCTACAAAAGGCTAGTTTTATAAAGAAAAAGTAAGTAAGTATTAAGAAAAAGTAATTAAAACATGTTCAATATTATATTTAAGAAACATTCAATATAGGCAGTTTCCTTTTAATTGACTTATTAGAATTTTCCAATTCTCCTTTCCAAATTTCCCTTTTCTCAAAATTAAAGAATGCTTCTTGTTTTTCTAAAACCAAATTTTCAGATTTTTTCGAGTGCCTTGGAGATGTCCTGTTTAATATGCGTCCTGCAACTAGTGCGAGACATACGCACGCATTGCGCTGCCGTGGCCAAAGCTTCAAAATATTAATTATGACAGATCACTGGAACGAGAGGCCCGTCCGCTCACACACACACACACAACACACACACACACCCATATGGACTATGCACGACGCCTGGCGAATGCCGTTGGCGAAATTTGCATTTATATTAAAAACAAACAGCAAGGAGTCCGGGAATCTCGGCCAGAAGCCAGCACAGCCAGCCGCCCGCCGCCAGAAACCAGAAGCCGGGAACACGATGACAGCTCCAGCGACTTGCGGCGTAATCAAAGACACGTCACCAACAGGCCATGGACCAATTTGCAATCAACCGACACGCCCCAACCCCGTTTTGGGCCAGGACACTCCGCCACTCCACCACCGCAAAACTATTGCACTAAACCAAAACTGATTTCGTGGTCCGGACTTTAATTACATCTCATATATCAGACGGAAAAGCTCCGTCGTGCGGAAGGGCGGCGGGGATCGCATAAAAATGATTTCGTTTTGATTGCAATAACTCCCCCAAATCTTGGTGGCCAAAGCTAAGGCTAGAGCACCCCCCAGCCTTCATCAAGTGCACTCCTCAAGGGTGGTTTTCCCCCCGTCACGAACCCACAGAAACCCACACAAGTGTTGCCAATTGTTTGTAACTGTTTTGCCAGCGACAGCGACAGCCTCCCGCCGAAATTGGCATCGCAACCCCCAAAGAAAGAGGAAAACCCCCCGAAATTATTAGGTTTTATTGCATTTAGAAATGAGAATGAAAAATTTTTCATCACTGGCGGACAAAGTTGTGTGCGTAAGCGATTTATTGAAGAGCGTGACTGGCATTGTCCTGCGGCTGCTTTTAATATTTCCAAGTGGCTGTTGTGGCAAATTTTATGATTGCATTAAATATAGTGTATTGTGGGACCAGCTGCTGGCCCATCTGAACCCATCTGAACCCTCGAAAGGGTTCTCTCTCTGGCCCACAAAGTGCAACGAGCCGTGAGTATTTTGCTGAAACAGAAATTAGTTTGGGGATTTGCATTTGAATCGTATCCCGGGAGTTGGGGCCGTCACAGTTGTAATGGAAAGTTGGGAAATAAAAGTTGGACTGTCAACATTTCGGTGTATATAAATCTGTTTGCCATTTGCATATGTAATAAGTGCGAGGACACTCCTCTGACGGGGCACACAGTATGATAATCAGGACGAGGACAGCGTAAAAAAGCAGAGAGTCCTCATATCAAACGAATTATGGCGTGGCCACATGAATGCAAATAGACATGAGTACTTTCGAGATAAAAACAAGCTCAGATTATTACTAGATGGCAGAGGGATAAGAGGATATTATTTTGGTTGTTATTGTGAAAGAGAGAAAAATAAATGTTATGGGTATCTAGATATTAAGTTCAGATTAGGAATTTTTCTGTATCTGTCTTTTATCTTATATTAATCCTCTGAAACCCTGAAAGAAAGTGACTGTGTGGTCAGCTCAAGTGGCGATACATATCTCATATTTGCATCATATCTCACGGTTTCTACACGTCCTTACAGATACGATCTTGAGCTGTTAAGTAGAAGAGGCTTCACTTAAGGTAACTAGATCAGCTATCGGCAGTTGTTCAGCTTAAGGATCCTCCGGCACTTTCTCGTATTTAATTATAGGAATTTCTACCATTTCGTAGGCACCTACTTTAAAGGCCATTCAGCGCACGCCCTCGTTAGCATACAAATGCGAACCTCCGAACCCGAAATCGTCTCAAATGAACAACACTTCGCTATAATTTCCATTGAGGTTCGGCTTCAGGTTCTAGGTCTTCGGCGAGACGAGAGAGCAGACGGCCTTTGTCTACGCGAGCTGCTGGCTGCCTCTGGATTAGGTTACACAACTCAAACAGATGCCCGGACCTCTCTCTGGACAAAGGATGGGGCATTTAGCGCATCCTAACAACTGCTACATGACACCGTATTATTAAATTAAGTGCAGACACGCGTTGTTCTGGCCACCAACTCGTACGTACGGCTCTAGCCTTCGGACAACAGATGGAGCCGCGGCCACTGACCGTTAATTCCGGCCAAAATAAATGGTCAGCCTCATCGCAGTCGCAGACGCAGCTTCAGCCTTGGCTTGTTAAACTAACAAGCCAGCAACGCGGCCGGTTCCACGAAAGGCAATCAATAGATTTTCAGATACACATACAGATGGGGATAGTGGAATCGAGCCAAATGAACGATTTTTAATTATACTTTTGCCGTCGGATGGTTCGTTGGTGATAGAGATCTGATCACATATCATGTAACGTTAGGGAAATCTCTGGCATTCAATGCGGGGACTCACATCTTGCGGGGATTAACTCCTCCTCTCCTTGGGATGCATAATTTCATAATTCAAACTGAACGGCAGAAGGTAAGAAGTCACCTGCCCGAAGTTTGGATACAACAGTGCACTGGGAAAATGAATAGTTACTAAAATCATTGATATCAGGAACATTAATTACCTGTAATTATTTTGTACTCAGCTTAGGAATTACACGTACTCCTTTAAATATAGGAAATATTCATAAATTATGTACATTTTGGTCTCAGTTTGAGCATAAAAGTTCTCGAAAACGTAATAAAATTCTCAATATGAGTATTTGTGTTATTAAAAAATGTACTCAAACTGAGTAAAAATCATCTCAAAGAAAAGAAAATTTACTCGGTCAATATTTGAGTACATATTTTCTAATTTTGAGTTCATTTTTCCTTTAATATACTCTCTGTGCAATATTATAGGGAGTGGTTAACATTTTATGTTTAATGGGGAATAACTTGGAAAGTTCTAATTTTATTTAGTTGGGAATATTTCAACAACAATTTCCCATTATATTTAAAATTCTGTACTTTTTTCCAAGTGTACCATTGGACTTGGATTGCCCTTTGTCCTGAAGATCATTGATCAATGATCGTGCCTCCTGCTGCCGTCTGCCAGCTACCTGCGGCCTCCAATGCCACTTAGTGATTTTGGCCGTTGTTTGACCAGGCTAAACAGCTGCCACTTTTTTTTTGGGCCCGGACTGCCTCCACAAAATTGATGACGACAGGTTGCCAGGCAAAAACGAAAAGAACAGGCGATCAAAACGGGCTGATCCCTCGAAACAGGGATTCGTAAAGTCGGGATCGTCTGGATCGTCTGCGGATGTGACGTTAATCGACTAAATTGTAGCAGCTGAACTGTCAGTTTAGTTAAGTGGGCTGTGCCTCAACTCTCTCCGGTCCCGGGAATACTTTAAGTTTGATGTATTGCTGGCCAACACATTGATGACGAGTTGGCGATAAAGTCCCGGCCCAGACTAGACCAGTTTGCTCTCATTAAGGCCTTGATTAATGTTAGTTAGGGTTTTATTGTCGCGCCTTTTGGCCAGGCACTTTATTGCCTTCAATTTCCAGTCACCAGTATCTGTATCTGCAGTGTCGTCGTCCTGCCAACTTCATCATCAGATTTTCGCTTGTTTCGGCTTGGTCTTCGGTTTCTTGGTCTTGGCCTCCTCGTCGCGTAATTAGTCTCGTTTGTTGTCATAAATTTTCGGTAAATTTTGTTGAAAAGTCGCATTTAATTGCACTGATTTACAGTTTTGTGTTTTTGCAGCTTGGTTGCCGGGGTTTCTGGTTCTGGTTCTGGTTAGGGTTTCGGTTAGGTGTTTTTCGCCACTTGGCTCACATAATTACGTGCTTAATGATGTTTTCGGGGGACCGAGTTATGTGCAGCACTTTAAACGGCCGAAGACAAATATTTCGGCTTTAGTTGGTCTGGTTTCTGTTGTTGTTTTCGTTGTGTCTGGCTTTCAGGCAGATCGTTAGCCAATTTTAATGAATTCAGCAGGTGCAATTTGATAATTCCATGCGGCCGAAATCCTGAGGTTAGAATTGGTAACGATGCTGAGACTGAAAACCGAAAACAGAGCAGCAAGGTGCAACTCCCGCTGATGGATGGCGTCCTCTTGACCATAAATTATCCCTCCACTTGAGTTGTGGTCAATACTTCGGGTCCATTTCATCTTAAATTGTAGGTTTTTTAGGGCAAATTATTAGAATTAGTTCGCAGAGTCATCTGCTTTCGTTCTCTTTTGTTCCTTTGAGGAAGATTTTGCACTGGCAAGTGAATGCCATTTTATTCATTCCATTTACCTGACAAAGACTGCCTTTGAATACAGATTAATTTTATGAAATGACGAGACACTGTCTGTTTTTCTTTGAGTTATATTTTATAAGTAAAAGAAGAGGAAGCTTTTCTTACGTTTTTTAAGTAGCAACTGTCTGTGTATTTTCTGCTATTAGTTTGATTATTAAACGTAGTTATTTTCTGTTCACTTAAATTTTCATTGGCTTTGACTCGCTGCTGATGACTTTCTTTATCTACCCTCTAAAACAATGAAAAGTCTGGATAGTTGATTACTTGCAGAAGCAATCATAGTCAAAATTCGACTTCTCATCGGACATTCCCCTATCTCGGGGTAAATAATTGAAACTCATCAGGTTCAATTTGGTTGTCGGAAGGTGGCGGCTTAGCCATCATTAATGCCCTTATCACGTACTTCAGCCGGGGGTACGACACTCCCACAGCGAACCCCCTCAATTACATATCCAATCCGACGGGACCATCGAACCATGCCGCATCCAACACCTTACCCCAAGGATTTGTCTTAAAACTGCCACCCTTAATTACTTGTAAGCTTCCCCCAGAAGCATCCCCTGGCCGGGAAAAAGTTCAGGCAGTTTGACTTTGCAATTTGGCAGTGCATTTCCCATTTCCCATCCTAGATTATTCTTCTTGGGGAGCGGACACCCCAGTGGGCTGACCATTGATTAAATTGATGATGTTTGATGACTTCTGAAGCCGATTTCATCGTAGATTTCTCCCGTTAACAATATAGATGGGGAGCAGGCCGGGCACAGCGACCACATATGGCGCGCCACCCCCCGATCATTACACTGCATTCGACATGCATCGGAAAGCCTTCAAGTCAGAGTCCAGCACCAGACGGGACCCTTGACTAAGCTACTGTGTGGGGTTCTGTGCACAGAAAAAAATTACTGCCATGAAATGGGGGTTGTATTTATTTAATTTCATGTCATTTGAATGGTAATAAGCTAAGAAAAATTAAGGAAATGTGGTATTATAGGTAATTTGCAGCTCAGAGATTATTTTTCTGAGACCAAATTTCGAGTTAGAAAGAACATTTTAATAATAAATAAATTTAATATCTTTAAAAGCATTTACATTCTGTTAAACATTTTATTTGTAAGAAAATGTATTTAATAAGTTTTACTTACCAAAAACCCATAAATTCAAGCTTTTCAGAAGAATTTAATAATAATATTTACTTAATATTTGTGGTTCTTTCTAAGTTAATTCATTATTAGATTTAAAATATTTCTGTATAGTTATAATAAGTTAAAGTGCAAGATTTCAAGCGTTTCAGAAGCTTTTAATTATGAGAAATAAATATTTTTAGAGCTTTTTAAGTTTCATTAATTTTCAATTAAAATTTCTCTGTCTAAAGTCAAAAATATTTTATTTAAAGTGCAGTCAATCTTCTGTAAGAGGTGTTTTATTTCTTAGGGAAAGGGAAGGAAGTGAGAGCCGAGAAGCGCGACTCCTCCGCATATTAGTTGGCATGACTAGACTAGGTCAGGCCCGTCCGAAAGGCGGCATTCTTTTGAGCCTGAACTCCCCTGCTGACCTTAATTAATCTTCGAAACTGAACTGAACGGAGCTGGGCTGCCCTGAACCTGAGCCCGGCACCTACATCCGAGTGGAATGCAACCGGCAACGGGCAAGCGAAGACTGGGCACTGGGAACTTGCAACTTGCAACAACGCTGTACTGCAACCAATGTTGATTAATGCCGCCGCGTGACTGGGCGTTATTTTCCTATTTTTTTGTTGTTCGGGAAATGAGTTGGACGAGGCGTGCTATCAACTAATTGCGCTGCATTGTGCGATGTGAAAGATACCTGGAGAAAAGTGGAAATTCCAATGCTACAGAGCCAGAGAACTTCCGCCTGGCAGACTCTTAAAGGGCAAATTTCAATGCAAATAAGAGTATATGTATATCTCGCTAGTTCGAGGGTCCATCGCTGACTTTGACTGCGAGTGCGAGTGCGGATTTTGTGACAAACGCCCCCGGGGTGCAATATATATTTTCCAGACTGTGATGAAAGTGTGAACGAAAGTCCCCGCGCCCTCGGCCAACACAAAAACGGATGTACGAGTGGAAAGTTCAAATAGAATTTAACCCCAAGCGCATATTTATACCATGTCTGTCCTTCTTTCCTTGGCACTCCACGTAAAACAAATACCAAATGAGACAAGTGTGTGTGTGAGTGCGGGAGCGGGGTTAAGTGTGTGCGGTGGGTTAACCCCTCCGCTGTGCTGTGCCCCGCATTAAACCCTTCTCCTCTTGGCGTGCTGAAAATGACCCAAGGTAAGAGGAGATTTCCTCGCCGGCTTTGCATGCAGGTGAAAAGCGGATTCCGCCTCCCAAGTCCCCTCGCTTTTTTTTCTGTGTTTTGTCTGCTGAAGGTTGTTAGCCCGGGGCCAGATGCGAAAGTTCATCCGGATGATATGTCAATGATATATCAGGTAGTCTGGGGGAAAGTTGCTTTGGCTTTGGCTTTGGCTGCAGTTTATATTTCCTTGGAAGATAATAGGGTGACGGTGATCACTTACCAACCACACATTGTTAAAAAGTGCTTAGTTTCTATTTGCATATATTTACCATTTAAAAATCCACACAATTTGCCAGATCCAGTCACCACCTTGCTTTATAGTTTTCTCGTGTTCGTCCCTTCGTGTTAATTAATTTTCCTGTCTAACTTTTCAGTTTCTAAAACGCGGTTGTCCGCATCCTAGACCTTTTTGAGTTCCCCGCTTCAGGTCGAGTGACAGATCACCGAAACCACTCGAACCACATAGAGCCTGTCGACGGAACTCAACCCGAAACCGTAACACAAACCCAAAGAAACTATAACAATAAAGACCGGAAATTAAAGTGTGAAAGCGGCAGGCAGGCAGGAAGTTGCCTTGATTACAAGTTTTGAGGAGGGGAGCGAATAAGTTTATAGACTACACCTCGAAGCTGGCACTCGTATCTCCCACATCTCGCATCTGACAAATAGAAAAGTTCACAAATGCATTTCAACTGCTGCTGACACAGACAGCAGAGAGTTTCGAGTTCGAGTTCGAGTAGTTAGAGGTGGCCACCGTCCCTGATTGAATGTTAAACATTTAATTTAAACTTGTCCACAGGCACTCGCCCAACCCAACCCCAACCCAAACCCAATCGCATTGAACCCAGTCCGGGGAAGCCAAGCGAACAAACCAGAGCCGAAGTGAGATACGGATTTGAGACGTAATTTATGCACGCACATCAATTCAAATGCATCTAATTTGGTAAACAGACCGAGGAGATCGAGGGGGCACACTCGAAGGAGACGTATATACACGGAGGGAAATATGTAGAAGCTGAATATACCTGAAAACAATCAGGGATGCCTTAAAAATCGCTTTGGATTGGAAATGAATTGTTATGGTGCCTGAAAATAAATCAATGAACTATCTTAAAACTTTCAATTTAGAAAAATACAACAAAAAAACGATTAAATTAAGTTTTTGTTTTATTTTAGCTAGGTAATAATTTAAAAAATTAATAATATTTCAATCTTTAAATTGTTAAATATATCATGGACTTGAAGCTTTTAGTTAAGTAATAATTTAATAAATTAACAATATTTCAATCTTTATATTTGTATATATGTATATATTATGGACTCGAAATCTTCTCAATT
This sequence comes from Drosophila tani, assembly GCA_008042535.1. Lineage (NCBI taxonomy): Eukaryota > Metazoa > Arthropoda > Insecta > Diptera > Drosophilidae > Drosophila > Drosophila tani. The sequence goes on along the minus strand of VNJO01003773.1, from coordinate 155,222 downwards.
GTATGTTAATTTTTTCAACCTGAACACACCTTTTCTAATTAGATTTATTAAAATTTTTTCGATGTAACAAATATCTAACAACCTTCTCTCAGTGTAGACACCAAGTTGCTGTCACACCTGCCTGCCACTCGACAGACAATCGGCTTAAAATAGTTTTCATTTGTTTTCGGCGGGCGAGTGCAACATGTGGCATTGGCAACGCCACTAAGTAGCCCCAGTCTGCCTCATCAGCATCTGCTTAGGGATTCGCCCCTCCTCGGTCTTCAGTTCGCACTCCTGCATATTCAGACCTCAATCCTCCATCCTCCATCCTGGTAACACATCCATTCCAGTAGTTCGTCTCGCCTCGCTGGCTGCCGTACATGCAGCTCATTTAGTTGACATTTATTAACGTCACATAGCGCGCAATGTTTGACAATTAATTAGGCACTCTCAGATGCCGAATGACGGCTCCTAAGCAGCATCCAGATACAAATAGATGTATCCAGATGCGGCTGCCTAAACAGATACAGATACAGATCTTGAACTTGATTTGAGAATTTGTTTAGATCCAAAATTAGATCTGATTTAATTTATAAGTGTTATTTTTACACTTCAGCTGTGATTACTTCTACCTTGAAATTAGTGATATTTTCCATAGACTTTTAAGTTTTTATTTTATTTTGTTATACAATTAAACTTATTATTGAATCTGTTGCTGGTTTGTGTATTAGTTTAATACAAACTGTAACATAATAAGTAAAATAGTAATACTTTGAGTAATTAAAAGGCTTTCATTATAAGAAATGATTTAAAAATATTTGTTTACCTTATTTAAGTAATTATATGATCCTATATGAAGTGCTTGATAATGTTCTGTAGATTCAGATATCAAATTTCTTAAATCCCAACCGCAAACACACTGAAATTCTCATTATGGCAATCCTCCTCAGGGCGAATAATTTTAATCTGCTAATTCAACAATCATTCAATTTTAAACCCCCTTAAGAGACCCCACTTGAGCTCCTCTCTCTTTCGTCCTTTTCGCCCTGCTCGCAAGGAATGCAAACGGACTGGCCCGAATCACAGCAATTCTCAAAGTAAACACACAGAAATTTTTTCCTCCCCTCCACTCTGCAGAGGCAGAGGCAGAGTGAGAAAAGCGAACTTTTATTTATAAAACACTCGAAACGAGAAAAAATGTCCAAACTGTTTTTCGGGCATATTGACGCAAGGATTTCCCAGGAAGGCAAAAGATGGGGGATTGCCAAAAAAATGGGAAAGAGAAAAAACTCCAGAAAGCATTGCAATGTGAAGAGATCAAACAGGCGGCTGAAAGTCCTACGCTTGGGCGAAAGTTTGTTTTGCTTTTTTGCAAATGTCACATGAAAAATGCGTTTGCTGTTTGCCAAAAATGCCGGCACTTTGCATGGCTCACCCCCATGAGTTTGGAAAAGCAGTCCAAAGAGCTCTAGCCCCCCCAGGACATCCTATTCTTCAGTTTTTCCGTAGGACGGTGGTGTCGGTCGCCTTGCACGAAATTTCCATTTAATGTGTTTGCCCAAAGTATTAAAAGGCGAACGACGATTGAGTATCGGAAAGTAGTAAAGCAAAGCTGGGAGCGAGAATCTGGGGTGTCCATTCCCATAACGCTGGAGTTGCAGTCCTCCAGTACACAGAGAAAAAATAAATATAATGAGAATTTCAATGAACAATAGCCTATAAATTAAGGCAATATTTCAGGAAAATTTTAAATATTCTTCGAACTAGACAAAACTATGAATCTTCTATTAGGTTTAATCCCTTTTTGCTAATCTCTAGCTTAAATAAAATATTAAGTAATGCCAATACTAAACCCATTTCAATATGAAAACTTCCCAATTTCGTTCACCTATTTTCCCTGTGCAAAGACGAGCTCCCCGACTGACTGCTGAGTGATTGCCATGATAAGTGGCCCATTATGATGCCAGTTTGCACAGCGAGATTGGTCTGCGCTCCATTGGAGTTGGCCGTACTCCGGCCATGGCATCACCATCGACCATCGACCGTCGCCAGCAGCACCCTCCTCCGGCGATCCGCTTTTAATGCATATCAGAGTGGGCAAACTTCTGGCCGAAAAGTGCGTCATTGTCCGTTTCGCCTTTCGTTGTCTTCGCGCCAAGCCCGCTCCTCCATGCCATGGCATCCGCACTACTCCGGCCAGTGTTCTTTTCGCAACGTCTGTTGACAAAAGACATTTAATTTTCCCCCAGTTTTGCCTCCTTTGCGTGAAGTACGAGTATCTGTATCTGGGGCCGTGCAATAAAGTTAGTCGTTGTCGTGGTTTCTTTTCAGCTCTTTTTCGAATGGCCCTCGTCTCGTCGCGTCTGCCTTTGCTCGATTTTTGGTCTCCGCCGGCTAGCGAAAACTTTGATAAGTGAAATTTATTGTGGGTGCTTTGTGTGTCCACTATGATGGGTGCACTGAAAGAAAAACTATGGGAAATTTCCATCTGTATAAGGATGTTCCAAAATTAAATGCTAAGCTTCTGTAACTTCGGAATATGAGCTTAAAAGTGAGTAAATAGATAAAATGCTAAGTATTTAATTTATGGATAGATAGATGAACATTATTTATAACTTTTGTATTGTTTTGAACGGACTAATTCGAGGGAAAACGATTATAAATAATATTTTATGGGTCTCTTCTAAGTTATAGATATAAACTATGCTAAACTAATATATGATCTAGAGCTTTGAGAATATAAAATATCAAACAATAATTTGTATTGCCAAAAATATAAGTACAATAGGTATATAACGTTTACATCTACTTTATTTATTCTACTTTTAATAAATATTAAATGTTTTAAACAATAAAATGACATTTTTTTTTGAACAAAATCCCATTTTTTTCGCTCCATGTAACAACTGGAGACAGTAGACTGTCCAACTGATGGCGCTCTTAATGTTTTACGGCATTCAGTTGATGTTTATTATTTTCCACATAAATCAGAAGAGCAATAACCGCCTCGGGGATCCTCGCACGATCCGTTTAGCGATCCCACACAATCAGTCCTGCCAGCAGAATTCCTTTGCCCATCCTTCACCACCTTCTGTATAGCAATTTAAATAGAGCCGAGAGTTTGCTATCAACCCTCGTGGCCGAGTCTCATTAATTTACGTAAAATCCACTTAACTTCTTTCCCGTACGCAATAAATTCCACAACTTTGCGCCTCATCAAACGAAATGAATGCCGAAATTTACCACGCGACAAAGTCAGACAATAGAATAGATAGAAATCTACATGAAGTAGACGCTGCGACGCCGCTGAATTTCGGAACATGTGGTGTTATGATGAGGATTGGGACTCGGGCCCAGAGCCACCCTGCACCACCCACCACTGGCTACTGAGACGAACCACCCCAAATCCTACCGAAAAGGGTGCATTGATATGCGTAAGCGAAGCGATTTTTTGTGGGGGAATTCTCCCGGAAGAATTACGTGCCGGCAGATCCCCGGACTCATGCCAATGCATTGCCATCATTTCAGGCAATTGTCAAGCGGATTCTGGATTTTGGGGGTGGCGGGTGGATAAATTAGATTTTTACTTGCGCACAATTGCACGGAGCGAGCAGGGGCCCACTGAGCCCGACAATGTAATCCTCAGAGGACCCACTCGTAAATATTCATTGCATACGGCCGGGCGTTTGAGCTTAAAGTTCTATCACTCACCTCCTCTCCGGCCCCCAAAAACGGGAATACACTCCCCTTCTGGGCTTTTCAAGGTCTTTGCCAAATTTTGGGGCGGCGGCAATTACATTTTCACCACCCACCCGATGTCCTTGGCGTGCGCTTCTTCTCTGCGTAGAAAAAGTTGGGGGTTGGCCTTATCCTCCAAGGGTGTCGAACTATAAATTGTACCTTTTGTTGCAGTTTTTGTTCGATTTTCCCAGAGAATGGGGCGACACGGGACAACCCTCGCCGGGGCGACGTCTTTAATAAATGTTTGGATGTTTCGTTGCGAGATTAAGTGGATTTCGTTTATGGCATGAGTAATGATGGATGCATAATGCGCACGTATGTGTCAGGTGCCAAGGGTGGGAGTCCTCGAGTGGCTGCGGTTCGGCCAAGTAAATGGAGCTACAAAGCGATTTTCCATCCAGTTGGGGAAATTTGATATATCTAACTGATGGTGATTTGAATTTTCCAAATTAAAGTTATTGTTGTAATATTTTTTCCCTATAGGGGTTTAGGTTTATAATCAAATAATTTAATATATTCTGATATATAAAATAAGCATTTTTTTGGGGAAGATCAAGCTGCAGTCAAAACGGTTTGACCTAAAATTCTGAAGAGAAATAGCATAAATTCGACAAGAACTAAAAAGTGCGTTCTGAGATCGAATTTCGAGCTTAAAATTAAATACAATTTACTCTTCATACTTGAAGATAACTGCATTTCAATATTTTATAAATATCTAGAATTTATTCGAGCAATGACCGAACCTTTTTCGCTTGATCTTGGTAAGCTGAGCTTTGACCGACCTTTTTAGCTATAAATAAAATTCCACTAAAAATTTTTTTTATTTTTTTTCTTGCTCTTAATAAAATTAAATGAAAAAAATTTACATAAATTGGTTTCCTTTAAACTCTACTTATTTAACAAATAATAATTGTAAAGAGTTGTAAAAACTCGACTGTAAATCAAAGAGGGAGAGAGGGAGAGCTGACCTGCTTCTTTTGCTTTTATTATGATCTATAAATACTTGCATTTACGTCTTATTAATACATATATACATACGTCTTATCAATAAAACCTCATTCTTTAGGAATTATTAACCGATAATTACATGTAAAGGCAAGCCTTATCAGTCCGCTCGCACCAGAGTGCTTCAACATTTTACGAACTGTTAATCAGTTGCCATCATGCTCTTGAGTAAAGAAGTAAAGTCCTCGGCTACCAAGCCAGTGATTCAAATGCAGTACAAGAGATCGGGTCCAGATTGGATTCCACTAAACCAGGATTGGAGCAAGCGGTGGTGTACTCTTCCCGAGGAATATACCGAGGCTTTTGCAAGGCGAATCGATGAATTCGAAACGAGAGACGGTGACGTCTTTGTTGTGACATTTATGAAGTGCGGTACCACTTGGATGCAGGAATTAGCCTGGCTCTTATTGAATCAGCTGGACTTTGACAGGGCCAAAACAAGTCACACAGTTAGAAGGTGTCCACACATTGAGTGAGTAATATTTTGAGCTATATCAGAAATATAATAATAATGTTCAAAAATACCTGTGAAAAATTGAATTAAATTACAATCATTATTCTATTGTTTTCAGAGATTCCGCCATAAATAATAAGGTTTCTGCGGATAATATTTCCGTGTGCAATCAGATGCAGGATTATCCTCGCCTGATAAAGTCCCATCTTCCCTCCCAGCTTTTGCCACGACAAATCTGGGAGCAAAAACGGAAGATCATCTACGTGGCCCGCAATCCCAAGGACGTTGTAATATCTTCTTTTCATTTTCTCACTGGCCTTGGACTGTGGCAGGGAAACTTAGATGATTTCGTAGATCAGTTTATCGCAGATCGGATTTTGTATACATCGTACTGGTCACATACTATAGACTTTTATCGAATGCGAAACGAACAGAATGTATTCTTTATAACCTATGAGGAAATGAAGCGAGATTTGAAAGATGTGGTTGAGAGACTATCGTTTTTCTTGGAGTGTAAAGTTTTAAGTGAAGCGGAAAAGTTGGCGCTGTTAAGACACTTATCATTTGATAATATGAAGGGTAACTTAACAGTAATTGTATGTGATATAATTTTATAAGAAAATCTTTCAGAAAACCAGTCTACCAACCCCACGAAGTTGATTAAGAATGCTTTTAAAGCTAAGGAGGACTTTGAGTAAGCATAATTATAAAATAATATTATGGAATACATTTTAATTTCTGTTTAGTTTTATGCGGCGAGGCATTGTTGGATCTTACAAAGATGAACTAAGCCCTCAGCAAATTAATAAGTTGGATAATTGGACTCAAGACAGCCTAAATGAATATGGATTAAACGAAACTGACATTTTTGGAAACATATGATAAGATAAAAGGAAACCATTAATTTTGAATATTTTATATGTTATTATGGATTAATTTTAAAGTAATATCATTTTATATTTAGACATAAATCCATAAGATTGCCTAGTTTTGAGTCCTTAACTCCTGTGTACATCCAACGTTGTTCCTTTAGCTCAGCGTCACAAGCATTTGAAATGAGCTTGACTTTCTCGACATCAATTTCCAGACACTTTTTTCCGGGGCTTACAAATGCTCGGTGCTGGTAATTATATGACCAAGGATAATCCGATAAAGTTGTAGAGCATTTGGAAGCTAGGACCTTGTCCTTGTCCATTTTGAGGCACATTTTTCCATATTTCAGTTGGCAGAGAGGTGTCAGGGTCCAATTACCGATGGAAGTCGAGTTGCATTTCCTCAAGGTGGGAGACGTTGCGCTGAGAGAGAGGCAATAGTGAGGCGCCACAAATGGCATTATTTGTCCAACGGCAAAGTTGGAGAGTCCAGCTTTGAGGTAATGGTGGCTGTAACTGGGAATCACTTGGCTTCTGTACCATCCGAAGGACTTGCACTGAAGGCGACGCCGAAGACTATGCTGCCTGGCCAGTGATCCCGCTGGAATATATCTAAGCCTGGGACTGTAGCGGTAGACATGAAGTTTATAGGTGTCGAACCAGACCTCCACGACCCGCTTAAAGTTCTGTTGCAAGATTAATAAATAAATAATACCTTGACTTATTTTATTTTCTGGAAATTTCACTTACCCTTCTCACACTTTTATCGGGGTTCCGATTGGGAGACATCTGGGCCGCTGTCTCGTTTCGCTTAAGGACTTGCCCGATTCGAGAGCAGGGAACCGTGAGGATGCGACCGCCACACTGCCATGCCTTGAGGCTGAGTTCCAGGGCATCGCCACCATTATCGCTGAGACCCTCATCCCAGCCACCTAGATGCCAGAACCACTGGCGATTTATGGCAATGACATGTCCCTCCAACTGGGAGGCTGCATAAGGAAGGGGCCACCTGTCCCTGTCCCTCTTCTCCAATGGCAACGCGATTCGGTCCAACTGCCAGTTGAATCCCAGTTGCTCAGGGGCCACCAGCTCCTCGTAGGCAAAGGTCTCTGTGGACACTGTATCCGCAATGGGTTGAGTGGCGGTCTGTTGGTTCTCCAAGATGGGTGTCAGTAGCGGAGGAAGCCAACCCTCGGTCACTTCCATGTGGGCGTTGAGGAATACCAGGACATCCCCGGTAGCCTTCTTAGCCCCGGTTAGGCGGGCCTGAATGAGTCCCTTTGGTTCTGTAGTTCCCATTTCCAATTGTGTTACCAGGGGTAGCTTATAGGATATGTATTCCGACAAATTCCTATCACCAAGCCCATCATGGACAAGTATAACCTCCTTGAGGAGATCGCTTGGTGTCCTCATCTGAATACTAAATAGGGTTCTCAACAGCGTCTGCGGATGCTCCATGTTGTGAGCTATAATAATGCTGACAGTAATCGATATCTCTGAGCCAGAGCTGGCATTGAGACATCTAATAAAGGGTAATTCATTTATTTATCTTAAAATAATTAAATAATTAAAGTACCCGTACTCACCTGGGATCCCTGTAGTCTCTTAGAGATCTTTGCAGTGGAATTTTTTCAGAGAGCCAGGCATTGTACTGATACTGCGCAAACATGTTCTCTGACTCAATAAAGTCTTGATTCGTCATCTCCAGATGAGCCTCTGTTCCCAGTTCGCCAAGGTCCTCGATCGTGAACATTTCAAAGTCCACCAAGGGGGTGACTTGGCTAGTCACCCAATAAACCATCAGCAAGATGAGCAGGGAAATGCTGCTGTAAACCAAAAAAAAGAGCAGGCAGGCGCACGGTCTCATTGTGATTTCGTAAATAACTAAAGTTACAGTTTTAAATAGTTTAAAGTGCCAGTTGAAAGTGTGTGTTAATGTGGTTAAAGCTTGACTAATTTAATTTTAATAAAGCTAGGTATAAACTAATTAAAGGGGGCTATTTAAAATAGGTTTTTCAGATATTATGTTATATGGTAAATACTCAACAAATACTTGTGCCAAAAATTAATTAAATCTGTTAAATCTGTTACAACCTATAAATAACATTTTGAATATATTTTTATATATATTGGTTATTATCCCAAAAAGCTTACATATATTCTCAAGCATTTTTCCCTTTTCAAGTTATATCTTTTCTTGATCCCGAAACCCATTTGCCTAAAAATGTACATAAACCCGCCCCTGATCTGCTCTTTGAGCCACCGAAAACCATATCGAAAACTTTCGCAGCGTATAAGTTGGGATTAGTGGCGTAGAAGAGCGCTCTCGTCACACTCTCCGTGGTTTGAGCCTCAGTCTTGGCCAAAACGCTGCGTGGTTTAAGCCGAAAGCGAATGAGCTTCTGTATCGGACGGCTGTGTTTTTTGTTTCTGTGATATACAAGTACAATGCATAAGAAGAAGGTGCTACTGGTTCTGCTCCTCATGGCCATTGGTAGTATTTTCTACTATCTCTATACGCTGAAGCTGGAGCGGGAGCGATCCGAATCCGTTTCCACGACGACATCGCGGCTGGAACGCGAGATCAGCGACTTGCAGGCGGTCTTTGAGGCGAAGGTTATTCCCAATATCGGAGCTCTGGGCCGTCCGGCGCGGGGCAACTGGACCGACGAGCAGCTGGAGGCCATGGCAAAGAGTCAGCGGGAAACGGGTTACAACGCCTGGCTCTCGCAGCGCGTCTCCCCAGAGCGAACGCTCTACGACATGCGGCACCGCAGGTGAGTGGGAGAGCGAGCTTCCAGAGCTTCAAGAGCTTCCAGAGAGCGGCCATCGATAACAGTATAAGAGTATGGGAGTGGAGGCCAGTGGTGAGGCTATTTTTATGCGGAAAAATAAGTGAAGAACACTGTTGCCGCTCTAGAGAATCTAAAACCCATTTAAATACTTAATTTTATTAATTAAAATAAAAGCTAACTTGCCATTACTGTCTGATTATCTGATTTGTGCGATCTCTCCAGCTGCAAAAAGCTCGGTTACCCGGCGGAAAAGCTGCCGCCGGTGAGCGTGGTGATAACGTATCACAACGAGGAGGCGAGCGTTCTGCTGCGGACGCTGAGCAGCCTGCGGAGCCGGACTCCGGTGCTGCTGCTCCGTGAGATCATACTGGTGGACGATGGTAGCAGCTCGGTGAACGCGAAGCTAAATGACTTCCTGCAGATCAAGTTCCTCAACATGGTGAGATACCACCGGCTAGACAGCCAGGTGGGATTGATGCAGGCGAGGGTGGAGGGAGCCCAGTTGGCCCTGGCCGATGTCCTGGTCTTTCTGGACTCCCACGTGGAGGTCACGCAGGGCTGGCTGGAGCCGCTGCTGGCTCCCATTTTGGAGAACAACAGAACCTGCACCACGCCGATCATCGATACCATCGACTATGAGAACTTGGCCTACAGGAGGGGTAAGCCATCGCGGGGCTTCTTCGACTGGGAGTTCAACTACATCCAGTTGCCGCTGCTCAAGGAGGAGGCGGTGGCCATGCCGGCGCCCCACCAGAATCCCATCATGAACGGCGGTCTCTTTGCCATCGGACGCCAGTGGTTCTCCGAGCTGGGAGGCTACGACAAGGGACTGAAAATCTGGGGAGCGGAGCAGTTCGAGCTCAGCCTGAAGCTGTGGCTGTGCGGAGGCAGGATCCTGGAGGTGCCCTGCTCCAGGGTGGGCCACCTCTACAGGGAGGGGAGCTTCAAGGTGCACTACACCGACAAGGATAAGAACACGGAACAAAAGCTGATATCGCGGGTAAGCAGGAGTCTAGGAATTCCCTGGGTTTGATCTTAAAAACTTCGAACCTCTTTCAGAACTACCGTCGCGTGGCCGAGGTCTGGTTGGATGAGTACAAGGACAAGTTGTTCGCCAACATGCCCCACTTGACGGTGATTCAGGCGGGGAATCTTGCCGAGCAGAGGGATCTCAAGAAGCGACTGCACTGCAAGCCATTCAAATGGTTCCTGGATAACCTGGCCCGGGACTTTCTGGCGCTGTACCCCCTAATAGATCCCGCCGACTACGCCTTTGGCACTTTGCAGAGCTTGTCGTCGCCGCAGCTCTGCTTGGACCGCACGGAGACCCGACCAGGTCGCCCCAAGCTGAGTCCCTGCAGCTCCGATCACACCTTCCCGAGCCAGCCCGAGCAAGAGTGGGTGCTGTCCAACCAGCGGGAGCTGCGCTCCGGCGTCCGGTGTCTGGAGGTGCGAAACAAGTTCCAGGACGTGCATGTCTACCAGTGCCACCGGCAACAGGGTAACCAGTTCTGGACCTTCGACACCAAGACGCATCAGATCGTCTTTGGATTGAATACGAGGCGGTGTCTGGAGATTGCTGCTCAGCCGGAGGAAAACGGAGTGACCATGCGGGCCTGCGATCCGAAAGAGCCGAAGCAACGATGGAAATTTGGATATGAGAATACGAAAAGGCTGACACATATCTGGGACAATGTCAAGACCCATTAGGATATACCAGCAGCTTGCCATTATTTTTATTTTAATTATGTTGTATTTATTTAGAATATTGTTTTTAGTTTAAGATCTAAGATATTAAATCAAGTTAAACTAAGTTTTGTTTGGAAGTTAAATAGGTTTTACCCTTAGTATAACCAGGTACTAACTCGCAGACGCTTTCTTATTCCAAATAACTTTTTGCTCAACGTCTTCAGTGACCTGCGGCCCACCGAAAATTCGAACCTTGTATGTGAAATAATACAAGTCGTACATCAACATCATATTATTCATATGACAGCATATTAGTTGCAAGGAAACAGGCTGACCCAGCTGGAATTAGGAAGTGGAAATGGGTTTGGATAATGAGATACAATTCTTTCATCCACTCACATCAATCACAGGGTAATAGGAATGGTCCAGGAAGTACTTGTGTAGATCGTGGGATTGGTTCATCTGACCGCCAAGATGCAATTCCGCCTCGAAGGGCACGAACCGATGACCCAGCCATTCGTCCCGACTATCGCCGGCTATTACATTGAGATTGGTCAGACATCTTCCCAGTTCCTGGGAGGCCTCGCTATCCCGTCTCTCTGGACTGCAGATGCTGCTATTGGGCAGGGCTTCCCGGACGAATCGCTCGAGGGCAGCCCTACTGAAGACTATGCCAGAGCCCTGGTGCATAAAGGCCTTTAAATAAAAAAAAAGGTTATTTAATAAATTGATTTACAAATAAGTTGATCAACTCACCAGACCATTGGGAGTCCTCAGTTTGCAGCCAAAGTAGATGAGCTCATCGGGACTATAGGAACTCAGCATCTCACGAAGGTTCTCCACCACCACAAAACTGAAAGATATTTTCAGATTTTTCCTCAGCTTGAAGCTTAGCTCCCACTCACTTGTCATCATTCGCGTAGAGGAACCAGTCGCCCTTGTGGAAGTGATACCCGTAGACATACTCCAGATGGGCTCTGATCCGCTGCCACCTGCTGCTCAGATCCATGAAGACCGCCGGCTCCAAAAAGTGGTGAATATTGTCGCTGACGAAGAGGAAGTGATCGCAGTGCTTGGCCCAAGTCCGCAGGATGTGGATTGCGGCATGGTCATGGCGGTACTCATAGGTGACAATAATGCAGAATAACCTGCGCGGCGGAGGAGGAGCTACTAAGCTCTGCTCCTTTCCAGCATCGAGCTGCCTCTGCAGCTGCAGCATTATCAGCAGGGATATAGAGCACAGGAGCAGGAGATAGATCCCATTGCAGGGGCTGCACTTATTCTTCACTCGTATATTGAACAGTCGTGGCATGGCGAGGGCACTTCTTGAAATGGCGAGTTATTGGAGACGTTGGGTGGTCGTGGTCCGTCGACAATTTAATTATGGTGAGTGCTTTTGTCTGCTCGTCGTTGCTTTTGGTTTCCCTTTGCTCGCCCGCATACAAATTGCCTTTTTCAATTAGAATTATTAACCCACCTGACGACGACTCCGGGCATCGAAGACGGTGCGCCATCCCATTGACGATAATGGCTTTCGAGTTGATGCAAAACTCTGCAGTTGGCAGCGGGGACTTGACAGGAGCGGTTCGAAAGGAAATAAACTTGAGAGTTCGGAAAGGGCTGGGCTCTGGCTATTCCAAGCTAATAAAGTGCCGAGTAAACTTGCACAACTTTAAAGTGGAGTATCGATTACCACCTCCAATGCGTATTTACCGTGCGTTGTTGTGACACCTTCGCTGGAATCCCGACCCACAGCTTTGGCATCCGATCCAAACACGTTCCCCGATTTGCATAGATACTCGGATCTATTTTTGGCTTGCACAACAACAAATAAAAAAAAAACCATAAAGTGTCACATGTATAAATAGAAAACATACATATTTCAATCTCCTCCATTGTTGCGAAAAACAAAAGGCCGGCAAATGTTTGTATAGATTCCTATAATCACATGTATGGATTTCACGTGAAGCTGTCGAAGAAGACACGGGACCTGTAATGTCTCAGTTTACGTGCTCAAGTTACCACATGAGTTGTGTCACCCGAACAGGTAATCCGAGAAAGGCCTACATATGATTAAGGTTACAGGAAGCGGCCAAAAGTGCAACATTGTGCACATTTCTCTGCCTCCAGACACAGACATGATGCAACAATGACACTTGGCAGTTGGGCCGAAAAAAGAAGGGAAAAATCGAGGCAAAACGGAAGTAATTTTGCCGCAGACAAAGGGGCAATGGGAAAATTGAGACTCCGGGGCCAGGCGACAGATTCATTGATGAACACACGTTTATTCTCCCCCCTTCCCGCATGTGAAATGAGTTATGTATCTACATGATATGTGGGCCATTCTGGGTTACTCCGGCTTACTAGGAAGCAGCCGAGACCACTCTCGCTTGCCAATTGAAACATCATCGACAGCTGCCGGAGGTGAGTCCTTTTATTGAGGCCTAAATTCTATAGAGTCCTGCAGGGAGATGCCAAAGACTTTCATCCGATAAAGAAAGTAATAGTAATCGTACATTTCGGGCGGATAGGCCACACGGAAGGCTATGGCGCTCGGGGATATGGGAATGGTTTTCTGAAATTGAGTTTAGGTAAATTACATAAATATTCCTTCTTTAATGGAGACTGAGCGTTACCTCTGGGACTTTGTGGTAGGTCAACTTATGGAGCCAGCTTATGTAATCATAGCCATCCAAGAACTGGTGATCCATGGGGAGGGGTATGAAAGTCTCGTGTCCCAACTCATCTCGACTGTCCACAGAGGTCACATTCACATGGCTGAGGCACCGATTTACCTCCAGACCTTCGGTAAATCCCTCCAGATGAAGGCAGTGCTTGTTGCCCGGTTCCTGGGATGCCATCGTATAGCGTCTTAGGGCCTCATGACTGATCACATAGCCGCTTTGGGAATAGACAAAGGCCTGGGAAAATAATATATTTTAATATTTAATATTATAAATAATATCTTTCCGAAACTCACTTCATGTGTATAAATATTCTCGAGCTCGTAACCAAAGTAGATCGGTTCACTTGGCAGATACTTCTTTCGGTCTATCATATACCGGAGATTCTCTAGAACAACAAAGCTGTGGATTGGAAAATACGTAAATTGTTTGCTTTTTCTTGGCAAGTAATAATTCTCATTCTTCATTCACGTCGCAAAATCGTGCATATCAATAAAAACCATCTCTGATCCGCTGTGCATACAAACGCCCAATGCAAATATGTACAAATGTTATATAGCCAAATTCGATGGTGTGGGTCTGGCAATATTCGAAAAGAAAAAAAAACCTAGCACAGCGAAAGGCAAACACAATTGCCATTTAGAAAAACCGTGTCAATAACATGGCAAGATCCGTTTTTGAATGAATCGTGGACACGCCAAGCAAACAAAGTCCAAGTTCAAGCCGCAAATGAGCGAGGCAAACAGAGCTGGCTAAAATCGAAAAAAATAAAACAAAACAAAGTGGGGAAGAACATAAACATTTCGGGTTGATTATTTGCCGAACCAAGATACCAGTAATTGTGGATAGTCTCAATGCGGTGAGGTGCTATATAGCACTTGGCGTGTATGCGTATATTTTAGGAGGCATAAATGTCAAGAGTGCCATAATTGTTTCCAGATTATAATATTAAATGTGATAAATAAAGATTCTCCTTGAGCCTCTGCCACTTGTCCCATAAAACGCTAAACTTTAGTGATAATTATTACAGACATAAAGTTTTAATTACCGCCAAGTCAAGTTATCAAGTCATTTCAAAGTCGATTAAGCGGAGAATAAATATTCCGATTTGAATTCAATCGATTTTGTAATATTCTATGGCTGTGGCTGGTGTTGACAACACACTCAATAAATCCCAATTATGTATGACGGCATAAATTAGGGAAAACTATTTCCATTGACAGCCATCCGGCACACTTAAGACCAAGACACCAAGACACGCACTTTTTCCCGATAATGGTTCTCTAATCAATAACATTTACGATTAGGTCGAAGAGGAAATTCCGACACTAATATAACGACTTATAGATTAATTAAATTGCAGTTTTCAAAGTGCGCAGAAATCAAAACAAATTGATAAGTGATTACATGAGCAAAATCGATGAATGTCAGCGGGACAGAGTGACCCATATTTGAAGGCCCCTGATTGATGGCCTGTCTATAAATGTCTAATATATTGTTGTTATTTTCCTATTTATTTTTAGTCGGCTTAGTTTTCTTTCATATGCTGGGGAAATTAATGAGGAATCTATTGGGATAGGGTTGGGCTCGAAATTCATTTGTCAAGTTATCAGCATAATCTAATACAAACTATGCTAATGGACGGTCGCACCGTGAATGGGAATCCATGGGAACATTTTTCCTTCCATCTCTGAGCTGAAATTTGTACCAATTATGACGGAGAACCTCCCCGGAGAGCAATCAAGCGACATTCACACAGAGGGTGGGGAAGTGCATTGTGTTCTCCGTACAAAAGACAGATAACCGGCCGCCGCCTGTAGATACTCGCACTTCCTTGCCGCATTTTTCACCGATAAAGGAAACTCTCCGTGAGCCAAAACCACAAAGGGAAGCCCCAGAAAAATCGAACGACAATGCGAAGAATAGAACGGAACCGACTGGGAACGGAAAGGGGAACCTAAACAAGAACGGGAACATCTGACAAACACCAACTCGGAGCCAAAGATCCCAGACCAAGCCCAAACTCAACTCGAGCACAAACAAATACTGCCGAAGGCTGACTGATAACTTTATCAATGAAAGAAGTCAAAATATGTTGAGTGAAGCGGCCACCGAACTCGGTGCTCATAAAAATAAACAACCCAAGTGAATAAAAGTGCACAGTAAAAAAATTAATGGGATTTCATGTGCGTCATAACAATCAGGAAAAATAAAATATAATCCATATCTTCAATCTTTCAAATAAATAAATAAAGTCAACGATAGCTCAAGATTCAGTACAGCTTGGAAAAATTCCATAAAGATTGGAATAAAATTTATAAACTTACTAAGAGAAATTTATTAAAAAAAATATTTTCAGAATTATTTAAAATATTTCAGATAAAATAATAGAATTAATCCTATAAATTCCTAATTCCAATCAATATATTAAGTTAAATAAGAATTTAGAGAACCGTTTCAATATTTTATCTCAGTGTCACAGCCAGAATCGAATGCTTAAAATATCATAACAATATGTAGGCGATAAAGGCGACACGACAAGAGCGCATCGGCAATTTATGGCTGCGTTGAGCAATTCAAATGAAGTTATGATCCGGGGACGGATGGGAATCGATCGAGAGTCTTGGTCTCACCTTGAGGGCTCTACGCGAAGGAACCAGTCCACTTGGTCGCCGTAAAACAGGAAGGCGTGCATCAGGCCGCGATGCACCAGAGTCCAGTTCTCCGTGGCGTTTATCACGGGCACATAGGGCTCCAGTTCGCCATCGATGTCGCCGCTCACAAAGAGCAGGACATTGCAGTGCTTGCCCCATGTGCGTTTCACATATTTTGCGGTCTCGGGATCCCCATAATCATAGGGTATCATGCAGAGTATCCTGATCTCATGGTACAAGGGATCGACCTCTGATTGTTTGCCCAATTTGGCTGGGCTCCTTTCGACGGCGCTTATATTAAAGTACAGAGTGATCACCAGAAACAATATTAAGACCAAGAACAGCCCATAGTAGACACGTCTCTGCGAAGTCATAGCTTTCAACTGAACTCAACCGAACCGAAATTAATTACAGACCACAAGAAGTGGGAATATTCAATTTTAGATAAGACATTTATCAGCCTGCGACTATTCACCTGCCGATAGTTAGATTCCGCGGAGTTAACCCTCTCCGTTTATTGGGGGTTCGATGCGCACTCAAGCTTGGTAAGTTGGCAGCACGCGGAAGCGACCGCTTTAACCGGCTTTTGTTTATGGTTAAGCGATTTTTCAGTTGGATTAGGAAGCTAAATTCTCTGGCTAGTTAGTTCCTGTAATTAAACACTGAATCGGTTCTTTTTTTCTGCGCTAAAAGTAATCTTGATTCTGCGGTCGTCGGCTTAATTGCATCGAACAAAGCCAAATTGGTGAATGCTTTGACGACTGCATGTTCACTTTTATTAGTTAATTAAAATATTTGTTTAGCCGGCCAAGTGTTAACCCGATTCGTTGTGCAAATTAAGGGTAATTACACGATTGGTTAGCCGCCGAGAGCAGATTATTGATAAGATTACCCTGCTCTGATTGCATTTTCGTAATCCAATCAGTTGTCGTCTCAAATGATTAGCTAATGTACGCATCATTCGAACAATCAAATCATTTGGCACTACTATTTTAAAGCACTCCTATTAAATGGCTGCAATTAAATAAGAGTGTAATCCGAAAGGGGGTTATAAAATGTAAATGGCTGTCCCCAGTCGTCGTCTCAGATGTTTTACTGCATTTCTGTTGAAGCCAGGAGAGTACAAAATAAAAGATGATCCAACAACCTGCTGCTTCGAGTCTCGAGCAGGCCAAACAAACATTAAGTTACAAAATAAAATTAAACCGCAGCCAAATACGCAGAACAGACAAAGACCAAGACGGTAAAAGAAAAACAAATTGTTTGGTGGATGGGGGGGAAAAACAGGCTAATCTCGTGGCGCGAGCTTATCAGGAAAACAAACCTGCAGCAACCCACTTTATATGTATCCGCATCTGTATCTGTATCTGCGTCTGCATCTCCATCTGCATCTGTAACCGCTGTGGCTGGTGGCTGCAGCGCGAGCTCCCAATCCGAGTCCCAATCGCATATTCACACGGAGAAAAATCTTACGTGGGTTTAAAGTTGGAAAACTACAACTTACTAAATATTTAAGATACAAAATAATTTATTTTATTTTTATTTTTGTAAGTAGTGGTGCCCACAACCCTAACTCGGCCTCTGCAGGCACACGCACAGTATGCACAACAAACCCGTGTCGCCAAATTATAATTTTGAGGCTAAAAATAGTTTTTTTTTAGAGTAAAATAGCTATATTTTGTTTTTATTGAATTTTTTATTTTATTTGTGAAATATTAAAATATTTGTATTTCTTATATCGAATACTTTGTTTTATTTCTTACTCACACTACATATATGTAAGGCCACCCATAAGGTTAAAGAAATCAGCTCTTCAATATTTTTTTCTCTGCACACCTTCAATCCCATTCCCATTCCGAGTCCCAAATCCAATCCGATCCCCCACCGCTGCACTTTGATGTTCCTGTGATGGCAGCGCCCAAGATAGGAACAGTTAGCGCTGGAGCGCAGTTAACTCGTTCGGTCGTAGTTTTCCCGCTGGGGTTTTATTAGCCGGGCTCACGTCGGCAGTACGACTATCTTGCAGCATGCCCATAACTTTGAATCATACAACTTTTATTTGCATTTTTATTTGTTTTCCTTTAGATTCTCCGAACGCTCCAACTTTTGTATATATTTTTATGAAGATAGAATTTAATTTTGATTTCGTTTTGCTTTTCCTTTTGTTTGGCAACGCAATCGAGGTAAATACTTGGCTTGAATTTAGCATAAAAGCCGAACCCAGCTGCACTTGAGATTGTTGTTATATATTTTGCTGAATTTTAAGATTTTACTACGGAGAACGTTTTGTCAGTTACTAATTCGCATTCCATGCTTGACCTAATCTTAAATTGCCTTTTCATGCGGCCTCGTAGCCTCTCGTAGCCAAGCCCAAAATCAATTTATTGTTATTCTTTATTGAATTCCAATCACAAAATTCTTTCAATTTTCCTGAACGAATAACGAAAATTGAATTTTTTTCGGATAGGTAGTGCGCGGCATGTGCTGTGGGCAACAACAAGGTATGAAACACAGCCTCCGCCGAACTTATATCTTTCCCCGGTTTGCCGCTAACCAGGCGCTCAGAGCTCCGATACAGATAATTTATCTAAAAAAGCTTTTAATTTGTCGCTATCTCGGGGCCGGGCAGAGCTTTTACTACACTCTACTATATCTACATATATGGAAAACACTTTTTGAGCAAATATTTTCACAAGCGCCGCATTCTCGCTTGCCATTTACAAAGGCAAACACATCAAATTGCAAAATCCTCGCCTTGGCAGAGGCTGCTGCTTTTTTATTTATCGCCTTTGTGTGTTTGCCTGCATTCTTTATTTATTTTCAGTGCTGTTTTCAAACCTTTCATTCACCTTTGAGTCAAGTAAATAACGCAACCTCAGTTGGCAATGTTTGCGCCAAGTCTAAAGGGAATTTAACGCATGACATTTAGCAAAAAAGCTCCGAAACTGACACGGCAGGTAAACAGATTTGAGGCATTGTGTGACTTTTTATAAGAATCTTGGCAAATAAATAAACAGTTCGCGGAGAGCCGATAAAAACGAAACTGGATGGCCATAATCCATGGTAATCATCCTTGAAGAGTTAAATAATTTTAAATAAATTTTAGGTCAGCAGGCTTAACTGAACGTTTAAATATTGGCTCAGCGCTATTTACACAGTCGTTGTAGTTTTTTCATTATTATTTGTTTTGTTTTTTATATTTATTTTCCTTGAGGCTGAAATCAATTTAAATATTATGGCTTGTTTGTGCAATATATATTTTTTTTACAACGCGCCTGGTTTGCCCAAACAGCGGTGACCCCATAAAAATATTTATAGAAATGGGCAAATGTTCACATTTGGTGACCGTTCGACGACCGTTGGGCGGCGTTGCGGGCTTGCCAATTTTTAATTTAGCCTTTGTTTTGGTTTTGGTTTCGGTTTTAGCCGCCTGCACAAAAAGTGGGTCAAATGTTGCGTATGACGCTGCGCTGCCTTTGAGCCGGCGGCTGTTGGCCAACCGGTTTCGCTTTCAAACATCGGCGGCGATTCGTCTGAGTATCCGAGTATCCGAGTATCTTCCAGATACAGCTCCAACTTCGACTTGGACTCCAGTTTGAGCCACGATTTTGGCGCTTAATTGAAAATTCATTCAGCCAAGCCAGCGTGTTGCGAGCGACCGTAAACGTGGGCTAATGTGCATTTTATTAATAAATTGTCCGCTTCATTAGCTCGGGGTTAGGCCTTCTGCCCCGGCAACCTGCAACTTTCACCGATGGATATGCAGATGCAGATGCATCAGCATCAGCATCCGACGGATGGGTTTTTAATAAATTGCCCTTTGGTTGCGCTTTCTCGGAGTCCAACTGCGATTTGCATTTCGAGCTAATTATGTTGTTTATGTTGTATAATATTTTGATGTGCGGAGTGCGCGATCTACACATGTTTTCGTGGCAGAGCAGAGCCGTTAAAGCCGGCAATGCAAATGCTAATGGAAATAAAAATGCAAATAAAAATCCAAATGAAAATGAAAATAAAAATGTATATGCTGTGGAGCCGCGAAGGTGAAAGCATAAACAAATGGGAATCATTGGCGAGCCTGCCACTGGCAATTTTCTTTTATAAGCGATCGGGGCTTTAACCCATTACACCAGGTAATTAGCCTGCGTAACATAAAAGCCAATACTAAAACTCATTAGCAGCCATTTCAAGTGTGCACTGGAATTATTTGTTTTGTATGCCGTAATGGCAGTGATGAAATTATATGGCTGTCCTAAGGCGCTCCTGTAATACGTTGATACACGGCGAGAAGCGTTCTAGAGATGCTTTAATCTAGATAATAAATTATATTATCTGGAGCTATTAATAACGAAATTTATTGATTATAAATTGGGTGTTAAGATACGCGTGCTTGCATATATTAAAATATTTATTAGGGAATTCTAATGGTATAACCCTTTCTGAGTATATAATTTTATAGTTATATGATGCTGGTGGTTGTATTTATTTTATTGAGTTTATTTTACAACTTTTACAGATATATTTCCATTAATTTTGCTATTAAAACTAAGCTTTTATTAAGCTATAAGAATTATTTACTTATTATTTATTGGAGCTAGTAAACTTCACATTGTCTTGATTTATTGGGCATTAATTATTCCGCAAAACTATTTTTGGGCCAACGATTTTGTATAAATGAATTAATTAAATTTTAGCGGGGTTAATAAACATATTAAATATGCAAGCAAAAGAATAGTTTTATTTTAAGAAAACTACGCATTATTTAATAGAACTTCCTTATAGATTTCTCAAGCTTGGACTGCTGTGTTTCCCTCAGTTTACTTTATAGAATGGATCGTAATATAGAATGGTTCTGCTAACTGAGAGAACCAAAACTCTTAGTTTTCTTTTCTGGGCAGAGCTTTCGATATGGAAGTGGAACGTGAGGGGACTACCGGAGCCAGTGACCACGCGCTCGTCGGAATTTTTCGGCATTGTTTTTGCCGTGCCGTCCAGAATCGCCTAATGAACCGATTTGCACACATTGTGGCGAACTGGCAAACTGGCTAACTGGCAAACTGGCAAACCGACAAATCGGTGGGCGTATTTTGGCCAAGCTTTCACAGCTCGTGGAGAGTCGGGCCTCAGCCTGTGGATAAAATCCATAGATCATTCGGGCGCTTGGGAAAGCGAGAATTTGTTAAATATTTATAGATTCCAGACATGAGGCTAAGTTAGTTGGGCGTCGCATCGGGGAATATGTCATAAACTGTCAAATAAACTAAAAGCGATCGTAAATCACAGCTGCATTTGCAATTAATAATTATTGTTTTGCATAAGCGGCTTACAGGTGAGTGAGGCGCACTGTTCCCACCAATATGCTAATGGCCTGGCCGACGCCTCCCCAAGAGGTTATTCCCCGGAACTTCGACTAATATGTGTGTGTATATCTGCACCCATTTCACACTTCCCCGGCCACGGCCACGGATCACCCATCTCCGATCGCCGAGGAGTGATTACCCCCTCTAGTGAACGGCGATCGTGAGATAAATAACTTTTATTGCGGTCGCATAAATGCAATTTATTCGCACTCTCCCATGTGGATTTCTAGTTAGTTGTCGGTGATTTGTTTACCCATTCAAATGGTAATAACAATAATAACGAAGCACGGAAACGGCAACTGCAACTGCAACCGGCAATCTATAAATACATGCAGCCAAGCCGATGATAATACATTATTATTGTGATAAAATAAAAAGTCACATGGCGGCAAAGAGCGACAAATCCATTGCAATGCCATATATAAATTTCCATAGAACTCATTGCATTCGCTGCATCGATAGCGCTACGATAATAACTTAGTGGCAGCCGTTTGTTCAGGTTAATCAGGCGCTATCTCAGCTCGGATGGAATGTCAGAGAAAAGGTTTGCAAGCGAAAAGATGGAGCAACTCTGGGATGTCGAGACCTACCGCAATCCGTATTGCCTTCGGACGGGGACGACACGTTTTCCGGCACGGGTAGTCACGTCCAGCGCTGCTAGGAAGAGCGTGTTCGAGATCATTTATTATGTCTATTGTCTTCCAATCCCAATCCGAGAAGCGAGGGCGATTTGCATACCTCTACATGGATTCGCTGGCTTATCATGGCGGAATTACAATTGCACAAATGTGCATTGTGCACAGTGGGTCTCAGTGGGTCTCGGTGGCAATTGGCAATTGGCAATAGAATAAGCTATCACGTCCTCGGCTCAATGTCAAATCGAACTGTCTCTATCTGTCCATCCATCTATCTGTATCTATCTAGCTATCTATCCAGCCACGGCAACTATCTCAATCCGTCGGATTGCTGTTCCAAGCTGGGGGGCTATTTGTAAAGCTCAACAAGAAACAGGGGGAAGTCCCGTGGCAAAAGGATTTGTATGCCAGCTGCTGGTGGCGTCAATCAAATCACTCGCTGCAGCATCAATGAATCAATTTGAATGCCAACTGATTGATGGCAAAATAATAATCAATGCAAGTGCGACAGATGGAGCGAGTCACAGAGACACCAAGAGAGAGAGAGATGGGGTTAAAGACTTGATGTAGATTGTTAAATTCATGTATAATTTAATAATAATTAGTTTGTGGCCTACTTAACCCTAATAACAATATACATAAATTGGTGTTACATTAAGTACATTCTGTCGTCGGTTTAGTAACGTCTTTTGATAATCACAGCGCTTAGTTTAGTTACGTAAAGTATATAATGTGCCGATGCAGATGCATCTCTCCAGCATGAACGAAAATATCACAGTTGGGCTCGGGTATCCGTGAGATGGCTTCACCGCTTCACCGCTTGACATCGTCTTTCACCTGGCCGTCTTTCGACTTGGGCTTCTTCTTCTCGTCGACGCTTTTGTAGGAGCTGCCGAATACCTCTGCATAACTGGGCACAATTGGCATCATCACAAAGTTCGGCTTAATCTCGCTCGTGGGCGAGGCGGCTGTTGGTGTGGCTGGAGTTGCGAGGGTTGCTGATGTTGCAGTTCCTGGTGTTGCTGGTAGCAGAGGCATTGTGGCCTCACAGAGCTGAAGAGGTGTTTGCTGGGTCACCAAACTCTCAGCTGTTGTGGGAGTCTGAGGAGGCAACTCCTGGCTGCTGCTGCTCCTTTCCTGCTTATTGAACACATTGAACACACTCGGATAGACAATCAGGCATGATGACTGCGGCGACTTTTGCAGCAGCTCCAGCGCCGCCTCGTAGCTGGGCAGCCCAGATACCAGAGTGTATTCGGGCACCGGATCCTCGGCCTCCGGATGCAGCTTCAACGCCTCTATGTCCACAATGGTGCACTGCGTCGAGCCATTTGCATTGTTGCGATCTGCAAGAACAAAGAACAATAATTGTTTATTAGTTACTTGCGCTTAGAGATGGAAATGGAAGCGGAGATTAATGGAGACCTCGACCTAGTTGCAATTGTACTCTCTGTTCGCATTTGTTTTTCCCTTACTGGCTGCTCTTTCAGTGTCATTAACTCGCTGAAATATTTTCTCTGGCGTAATTGCCTTGGCACCACTTTCGAATTGAAGGTAGAGTCGAATTTCACTTTTCGCATTTATTTTTTGGCCGCTGACAATGTGCTAATTTCTTCAAGGTTTTTCGCTACTCACAAATTACAGACAGATTTAGAGTTCGTTCTTGAACTTCTGAACTGAAAAATACATTAGTTTTACGACCGCGGCAAGTGGAGGATATATAAATGAGATTGTTGCCTTCGACTAGACCTGATTCAGTGAGTCATTAGATAATGATGACGGAGTTGAAGAGGCACTTAAAACGCCATAAGACGCATAAAAAGATTTCCACTTCCAATGGAGTATTTCCTAGACGGAATCGTGCTTTCAGATCTGGCTGTTAACCTAATTTCCACCATGAAATGTTTTATGAGTAGGTCTTCTATCAAAACAATGGAATTTTTGCCTATATGTACGGCTGTTGATATTATTTTTGGCTAATCAGACTCGCACTCGATAAGATTCCAATCTCAATTAGCCCGCTTTTGTGGGGGGCCTTTAAGGCGGAATACTTACAATTGCGTTTCCATGTTCGGAACTGATGGTACAGGAAGCAGGAGCAGATGCAGAACACCATCGAGATGAGGATCAGGGTGAAGACGATGCCGATCCACACCTCGTTCATGAACTTGTCGTACTCCAGCTGCTGCTGCAGCTGGTCCACACTGCTGCTGTCCAGCACCACTCTGTTGGCCAGATCGAAGTCCATGATCTCGTCCGCGCTGTCGGAGAGGCCGGAGCTGGAGTTCCTGGCGGGCAGGTGATGCTTCAGCTGGATGGAGCTGAGGATCTGGGCGCCGATCTGCTTGAGGAAGTCGCTGTTGGCCAGTGCGTCCAGCGTGCTGATTGTGGGCGTGGAGGAGGCGGCGGCGGAGACCTCTGCAACGGGGGAACTGCGTCCGCTGGTGAGGATCTGTTGGGCGGCGGCGCCGGCGTAGTGGTCGAAATGCAGGTCGTGCGACAGCTCGTAGTTCAGTGCGCGCGGCAGGCCCTCCATGGCTTACTTTTATATATGTCGCTCTCGTAAGATATCTATCTGTAGCTGTATCTGTGTCGGCACACTTTCACTGTATCTTGCGGATCGTTCTTAATCTCGTTTTCTGTTTCTTTCTATCTTCTCGGAGCACTCACACGTCCGGCTAGCTCTAAGTCCACAAACAAACTGATTTTGAGCGTGCGCTGCGTTCCAGCGTGATCCGGCGATCCGGCGATCCGGCGATCAGCCCCGAGCAGCATTGCCAGCTCAACTCCGTTCCACTCAAGAGAGAGGAGAGCGAGAGAGCGATCGGGAGAGAGCTCAAGTCTACCTGGCCAAGATCACTCCCGCTGCTGCTCTTTTGCCGCTCCGTTACGCACCGGCGAGAACGTTCTCTCGCCGTGAAACGATCTTGTAATTCTCCGGAGCGTATCTTTTGTGCTCCCACAGACAATGCCTCGAATTATGGTACCATAATTGGCGTTACAAAGCGGCGCACATGTTGCTCAAGGAAGCGAGCGAGGGACGTGGAAATGGTAAGGGAGGATCGCTGCAACAGAGAGAACTAAGGAGCATCGATCTTCATTTCTCTGCCAGGCCCTTTCTTCTCCTGCTTCTCCTCTTCTTCTACTCATTCTCCTTCTTCGATTACGGATCGGTCTGCGAGCCGAGCAAATGACATATCTCCAGTTGCTTACACTCACAGAAAAGGGAAGACTATAGGAAATAAGAAAATTCAAGGACTGGAATCGGGGAAAACGCAAGAGAGTTATTTTTATAAATTTATATTGTAAAAAAAGTATATAATTAATTGATGATTATATTACAAATCTTAGAAATAAGTGTTTAACAATATCAGTAATTTTTATAACAATAAATAAAATATGAATGCCAATATGGTAAAATATCGTAAATAAATGCCTGGCATTTAAAATTACTTAAAAATAGAAGTAGTAATAATTTTTCCTAGTAGTTTGCTATTTTTCAGGTTGCTTTTAGATATTTTTTTGTAATTCCAGACCACTCTCTCTTCTCTGGGTGTACGTACACCATGGTTCTCCTTACTTCGCTTTGTAGTTTTGGGGGAAGAGAAATTATTGCTGTAGGATATAATGTGTTTGTGTGTTGCTCTTGCCCTGCTCCCGCCCGAAGGCCCCGAGACTCTTGTCTTGTTCTTCCTCGATTTCTTCTCATGTTATTTTTCCCTTTGGTCTGGCGGAGTTTTAAATTACAGCTACGTGCAGATATCTTATTTCGGGCTGCAATTTTGTGGGCGACGCGCTGATCACCTGGCTTTGGGTTGATCACTTTTTGGCGATAGCAGCAGGTAGGGTTAGGATCCCGAGCCCTGGGAATGGCATTGGTGGTGGTAGTGGATAAATGGGGATTGGCATTGGCACTGGCACTGCCAGAGAGGATCGAATAGATACAAGAGTTGACCATTTATGGGATTGATGTGTGTGTAATTGGAGGATTATAGTGGAGGCGAAGGGACACCGAGGATTATCCTTGCAATCAAAGAGGAGCGGAGCTGGGTATGACATAATCTTGCCAACGGGATTATTCCTAGCGAAGAATTTGTGATTAATTCGGCTCAGAACTGCTTCAAGAAAATTACAAGGAATTATAAAGATGAATACTTGGCACACAATGCAGTTATTTTGTGGTTTATTAGACTTAATATGTGTTTAATCAATGATTTATTATTTGCTTCAGTACAGACCCCTTGAGCTGCCGAAGAGTTTCCGAAATATCATCGCACTAAGCCCCATTAATTCGCTAAACATATTGCTAGAGCCCCTTGGATAGTAAAACAGTTGTAAGGCATTTCCTTGGTCCCACAACTGCCCAATAAATCAAGTAAAAATTCTACAGGCACCCCCTAATAATTACCCATGACGAGAGACCCTGCCCCTTACGATCCCCCCTCGATAAAAATCACATAAATACAAGCACTCAAAACAAGCGGGATAAGATCAGCACCCGAAGATGGAGGAATATGGAGAAGAATTGCCTTTCAACGAGACAGCGTCCTAAGATGGATCTCGCTGCAATTCACAAAGGGTTGCCTGTAGTCGGATTCCGGATGAGCTCATTGGAGAGCGGCCAGTAAATGAGCAATCCCTTATCGAGATGGGCTAATCTCGTCGAGGAAATGAATCAGCAGAGGCTGCTCCGCACACAAGAGACGAGATTAGCAAGATGCCGGATGATGACGTTCTTGCAGTTCACTCGGGGCGGGGACCTAGGCGGGTATTCTCTGGTTAACTGGTGGCTAACCCAAGACATTCTGCCAACCCATATGCCACATATCCTATCCCACCTCTACTTACTCCAGGTATGCGGTTCTTTTGCAATCAACTGTCAGGGACCGTGAGAAGAGACAATGGCAATTTAATTAAGCAGGCTAAGGCCCGAGCCCGAGCCGGAGCCCGCCTTGGGTTTTCTCAGGGTAGTTCGGTAGTTCCGCTGGGCTCTCTTCTCCATTGTGGTCTTGTCTTCGCGCCGCTTTCTTTACCTTTCTTTGCACGTCGGCTTAGTTGACCGACTTGGGCCAAGTAGCTTTAATTTAAGACCCTAATGAGCCATTTAGGCATTCTGGGCTTTGTGTCTGCAATGCCGACTACTGTGTGTGTCTCTTCTGCCTCTGCCCCCCGAACAAAAGTTAAATTAATGAGTCCACGGCCAGTTGGAGTCTTTAGTCTTTGGTATTTGGTTTTTTAGTTTTTGGTGTTTGGTTTTGGGGCCTCTTTTCCGAATGCGGGTGATGCTCTGATGCTGATAAAGCAGCTTAATTTTTCACTGACTCCCCGAGATCGTGGTCTCTTCTCCGGTGCTTTGCATAATGCAGCTACGGATTTTTACATAGTTTATTAATTTTTCAGATTTCGGCTTAGGCATTTCTGGCCCCACCGCTCCCTCGGTCGCTTGTCAACCGCTTCTGACACTAATAAATCGGCTTAAATTTGATCTTGAGCGGTGTATTTTTTGATTCCCGGCCCAGCTGAGGGCATTTTGTGTCTCGGGGGTCACTTATGTGTGCATTATTGATGATGTGGACTGACCTTAGCTAGAAGTCGGCCCCAAGAATCCACCGATCGAGCCCCTGAGTTATGCTCAGCCTTCTGGGCAGGGATTTAAGTGGTCTGGCTCTAATTATATAGGAAATACTGGGTCGGGGAATTACTTTGGATCGAGACATTGTGACGTATTTACTCTGCTGTTATTTCTCTTTATTTTTTATGAGCATATTGCAAAGCAATTTTATTAAATTGCTGCTAAACTACGTCAGCAGCATGTAATAAAATTTAATTAACTTTTTAATGTATACGTTTAAGTGGGAACAACATTGTCTTTAGTGGATTATCACTAGAATTACTCGTGACGTTGCTAACCTTGAAAACTATTCCTGATAAGAAACCTATTTAAAGCTTCCCTTTATGCGTAGTATTTTGATTCCGAAAAAAAGTGCGTCACTTAACACTTTAATAAAGAACTTGATTACTTGAGAAAGATCATTCGACTGAAAGAATGTTTTAGAAAGAGATTGTCAGGAATTAAATAAAGAATTAATAATCATTTTGAAACCATGATTACTTATAATGAAATGGTGTTTAATTTAGTTAAGTGATCAAAGACGTATGTTTGATTCTGAGAAATCTTGGAATAATGAATGCGGTAGTTTCCTACTTCTCAATGAATTTAATTTTTAACTGGAATCATTTCTCAGTAGCAATCAAACTAGCAATTAGCATTTCGGCAGGACTCACTTAGCGTCTGGAAACGTAACCCGTTGTTATATGACACTCTTTCCTTACTTCCTTTTAGCTCTAATTGAGTTGTAAATTCAACCCTCGATTTTTGGCATACATCTAAATTCGAACTGATTTCCATATAATTACGGGACACACTGCTCCGCTCTAATTGAGTGATCAGGAGCAGCATCATGGACGCATCAGTCGCGCAGCTCGATTCCCTGAAAGCCAGGACCTCGAGGCAGGAGTTCCGAAAAACCAAGAGTCACCCGCAGGCAGGGGCCATAAAGTCAGGACATCCTGCGGGGCAACTAGAAGCACTTGTCCTGTCCTCCACTCTGACTTTTTCTCACCCAGCCGGGGGCGCATTTCTGGATGTGTGTCCGTAGCTGTATCTGTATCTGTATCTTTCTTACGTTCTTTTTTTCAAGCTCAGCAAGACGCAATGCAACCAACTGAGCTGTGACGACGAAGGAGAGCCGGGAACTGGGAACGGGATGGCCAGGTAATTGCCGCAGTTGTCGGGGGGCAGCGATGCGGGGCATTTGTCACATGGACCGGAGCCGAGACGTGCCGCTGCCATGGGAAAGTCATCCAGCAGTTCCCTAATCTGTGATATAGGTCATGCAACCCTCAAGGTTCCGAGTAGGTTCCATCGCTCGCACTCCCGCTCCTAGACTCCGCATTGTCTCTACGGTCCCTTTGTGTCTCTCTCATGGATTCGTAGAAATTACGCGTGAGCATGCCAGCCATCCTTTTCATATTCCTAGGCTACGTTACCATGTCGGCAAAAGTAGCTCGGGCCCATTATGTTCTGCATCTGAAGACAACAAGTGCAGCGTTGAGTGCGCCTTTTATTCCAGGCACAATTAAAAACGCAGTTGTGCATGCAGTTTAGCTTGGCCAGCCTGTGCTCGACGAGAAGGAGGAGTAGGAGGAGGCTTACCAAGTCGGATTCAAGCTTAGCCGGCTAAGTCTATGCCATGCCAGCTCCAACTCCAACTCCGACTGGTCGGCACCCACCCATTCAATGTCAATGAACCGCAGTTGTAATGTTTATACGCCCATCACAGTTACAGATACGGATACAGCTACAAGTGCAGAGAGAAAAATATATCGAGAAAGATTAAGGAAATTTTATATATTAGGTATTGTTTCTTGGAGTATTTTCCCTGAATTTTCCCATATTAAAATGACTTTTTATTGGTTCGCACTATTTAATTTCATGTTTTAAAGGCTTTAAGGGCTTAAAACAGCCCAAAGCCCTGACTTGCAAGTCAACAAATTTCTCTATCCTGCCTCTGCAGGCACACGCACAGTATGCACAAAAAGAAAAACATCGCATCATTGTTTTTAATGTTTTTGCTAAAATAAATGTTTTTGGAGTTAAAAAGTTCATTTTTAGTCAAAGCTTTTCTATTTCTTACTTACAGAATTGCACTCAAACATTTACAAATATTTCCTGAGTTAACATTACTTTTTTGAGTTCACAGTCTTTAATATTAATGTTAATAGTTGCTTTCTCTTATCTGTTTTTTTAATACCTGGAAAATTAATAGCATTTTCTCTCTATGCAGCTGTAGATAGAGATACAAACACTGGGGGACGAAGCACTCCAAAGTTGTCCACCTTCCGACGCTGTCGTTGCTTGGATTTTTACTTTATTTGTTTATGGTTTTGCCGTCTGATTATCTTGGGCGCGTTTTAGCCTCAAGTTCGTTGCGCTTGGCCAGACTTCTCTCTCCCCGAGCACCCGAGCTCATAGCTCCCAGTTCCTGAGCTACGAGCTCCTCCCAGTCCAAACTGGCAAACCATGTAGTACTTATGATGTTATTCCATTTTATTGTCGCCGTCTTCGAGGGTACCTTTCCCCATCAACCGGCTGTCAAAGTTTTTTGGTTTTTTGTTGGTTTATCGCTCCAAAGGTTTTCTATACAACAATTGATTGAACATTATTAGCACTCAAGCATAAATTTGTTCGACATTCTCGACAGAGTTAACTGGCTGTATAGGGCTTCAAAGTTCGTAGTCCATTTTGGGTGGGGGAAAACCCTTTAGGAAACAGATGTAGATGGTTAGATAGATTCAACACGAAGATACTTTTATGACCCATTTAGGCTTATACCAGATAGTGGAAACGTAAACAAATCTAGTTGTAAAGTATATGTAATTAAACAGGCTCTAACTAATTTGCAAACCACAAAATAACAACGCATATGATTAGGTTAAATTAGAATGCGCTGGAATTAATACTATAAATTGCATATATATCAAGTACATATAAATATCTTAAAATTAAACACCGTATATAATCAGTTAAATCCATAATTTAATCAATTACACCTGCAAATCAAACCCACATTCAAGCCCAATGAGTGAAACCAGTCTGTAACGCATTTCAAGCCACTTTTATTGACTCATTTAAAGCTTAATTTGCTACTGTAACTAATTGAATTTTAAGCCTTTTTTCTCAGTTAGTTCTCGGTAAAACGTGGAATGTGGTAATTTCTGTTTAATATGCCCTGATCGCCTTTATTAATTATCTAATGAGATTTATCGATCGCTTACGATGACAGCAACAAGTTGTTGCCGCCCGAGATCTGTGATTAATTCAGAGTAGCGCTCACGTTGAGGAAATAATCACACCATGTAAGACCATGTTGATCACTAGATCGCCTCAGATATCAGGTTCTAAATCTGTGATCATGCAAATTATGGGGGAGTTAGGCGGCATCTATAACTTCACAGCAAATTGCGTACTTGTACTCGACGTAATCGAACAATATGGTGCAATCTTTCATAGCGGAGTCGGCGTAATAAAATCCTAATGAATCCATTGCAGTTTCTGGCCAGTCATTGAACCCGCCTGATAAATTCCGGTTTTCCCGGCAAGTTTCGCACGTGTAAAAGATTTAATTGTATTAACATACCGAACTTGTGCCATAAACCGGCGAGATCAACAATTTGTGGGCTTTTATTGAAGACAGACAGCTGCCGGCCACAGTGTGGGATCTCTTAATAGACCCGTCGGCGACCCACAGACCTTTAACATCGATTTTCCGTCGACGGGGGAGACTTATCAATTAACCTTAATTTCGCACTCGGCGCCCAGCCGATTTTCTCTTCCGATTTCCACTTAAGCCTTCATTCTCCGACTCTCTGATTCTCCGATTCTACTGACCCCAATTGGTTTCGTCAGACCCTCCTCCGAATCGATCAATAAACAAATTTTTTATTATTGATTATCGTGTCGTGGTCATGCTGGCAACTCCCAAGGTGTTGAGCAACTTTGGGGCTTTCTTGTTCCTTATCGGAGCCCGCTTATCAAATGATATGCAAGGTGCTCTTGGGGATTGATGGGCTTGAGCAATTCATCAATGCACTCTCTCTGTTTTCGGGATCCCCTACTTATTTTCTGGGGCCTGTAGCCCTTGTCATTATTGACATTACAAATGTTATTGATTGTCTGGGCTTCTTTTCGGTTTTCATTTGCGGCTCACGAAATCGAAAGTACATGTTAATTATTTCCACACACCGGCAACAGTCACCTGCATTCACGGGGGACCTCCGATCGATGTCCACTGATAAGCGCATTACTTTCGAGTGTCGCCGGGAGAAACAAAAATATTTTCCCTGCCCCACCGCTTTTCGTGTCAATCAGGCCCTGAAAAAGAGTTCAGTTTCCAATTTTTCTCGTGTTGACATTTCTTTTTTCCCCTCTTTATATTTTTTTAGCCTCGTCAACGTTGCATGCAAACAAGATGGGAAATTTTTGGGGAAGGAGGTCTAGGATGGAGGAGTTCCTCGACCGGCGACAGTAGCATTACAAAGCATTTGATTTTCGGCCCTGTCGCTTTAGCAATTCTTGGAAGTGTCACTCTCGGTGCATTGAATTTCTTCTTTTTTCTCTCTGTTTTGGCGCTTTTTAGACTCATTTTTTCTCCGCTTTTCGCTTGGCGGCAATATATCGGTTATTGGGGCGCTTGAAAGGGGATTTGAATGGTTTGTTAGCTTGTCAATGGCAGCTGAGTGATGTGGCCAAAAGGATCCAACAATCGGGCTGAGTGCAGCGGCCTTAATGAATGGAGTGAAAGTCAATTTCCCAAAAACACAATGGTTGGAGATTTTGTGAATGAATTTAAATGAGCGCAGAAAGGAGACTTGGATTGCTGGGAAATAAAAAAAGAATATTATTAAGAGCTTAATTAGGGCAATATAAAAATAAATAAGGTCTAGCATTTATTCTTTATTTTATTTAATATACTTTCAAATTTAAATTAATTTTTTCTATCTCTCATAGTTAACTTCTCATATTTAAACGCCACATTGTTATGCTCAAATTAAGTTGCACATTTCCATATGCTCCTCTTATTAAATGCTCTCCCCGTTTAGTTAACGTTAAAAGCAATTAAGATAAGATAATCTCCCATCATTCCGCACTATTTGCATTCGTAATGGGATTTTGCACACCCCGCCTAACCGCTTTTCACCCTCTCCCCTTTTCTGCCACTTTTCACACGCTCATCTGCGAATGTTCCAATTAGACACCTTTACTATAAAATGCATACTATACAGGTATATGTATAGCCGGGAGTCGCGTCTCACACCCACGTTAAAAATTAATTGCAAGCTACCTTTTACACGCGCACCTGACGGAAATTTATACACGGATTGCCGCTGGCGCTTTTCGCTCCCAACTAAAACCGAAACTGAAGCGAAGACTGGGTTGCGCTTATTTAAAGTCCAATCTGCAACAATTCAATTAAGCCAATAACTAAGCCAATTTGTAATGCGCTTCAGCTTCAGCTTTTCAGCTACAGCTACGAATTGCGATCACGACGCTGTGGCACTGCGGGAAAGAAATTTCAACAATATTTTTAAATAAATTTAATTTGTAAAAGTAGAATTATGAAAAGCCTAGATAAAGGATTTTTACGAACTTAATTTAAATATTTTAATTATCTTTGGGAGATACAAGCCAAAATGAGAAAATATCCCACAAGAAAACCCAATTTAATTCTTCTAAAATTCATTTATAAATTCAAAACTCTTATATATTTTTATCAGTGCTCTGATGATGATGAGGGAAATTCACGACTTGGTCGCAAGGAAATGGAAAAGGCCAAAGACAAAGCCTGCCTGCCCAGGCGGCGGGTCCAAATCCAATTAAACTAGTGACAACGACACTGCATCCACTAAAAAGGGCAAGCAGGGAGCGGTTTTCGGGGGACTTGGGGGCGGTGGGAACTGCGAGCTGGCATAAAAATTGAATAAAGCGCAATTTCAGCTGGACGACGGCGGAGCAATGTGGCCATGTTGCTGCCACCTGCTGCCTGCCATGTCTGCTTTACATTTGCAACAAAAAAATACATACAACCAACCAAGAACCCGACTTCAAAGCAATTGCGACATAATTAAGTTGACAACAACAGATACAACAACAAGAACAAAATAATAAAACAGCAACAACAGCACTGGCAATGGCCAGAGAGTAAGAGCAACAGTGGCAGCGACACCAGCGAGCGATTGACACCACTGACCCAGTTACGTGGCTCGGTAAAAACGGCTAAAGAAAAACTGCGAAAAACTGGACGAACTGTGAATGCACAGGCTGCACTGTGAGGAAAATGTGCAACATTCCCAGTTAAAAGGGGAGCTTTAACAAGAGGAAGTCCCTACAATTAGAAATTGTTTTATGGGCTGAGTCCTAAAGCTCTTAAAATGATAAAAGCTAATAATCTTTGCATAATATGAATATTTTCTTTAATTAAATTCTTTATTTTAATTTTCTTTAGTGTAGTTCTGGGCCTGGCTAAGAGCCAGCCGCGTGACGTCGTCGCAGCCGTTGTTTAAAATTGAAAATTAAAATTGTTAGACAGCGTGTCGCGCTGTCGCCTGTCAGTGGCATTTGTTTGAAGCGAATACCCTGCGGTGATATACACTCCACCGAAACGGACGGGAAGTGACTTTGACATGGTCTTTGACCAAAGGATCGGGGCAATTGGGAGCTGGGAGCTATGGGGGCAGTATAGTAGCAGTATGGGTGCTATAAAAGTCGGACTGAGTCGGGATTAGCTCAACAGTTTGATGGGGCTGAGAAAGTAAAATAACAAGGAAAGTCAGCGAAGAGGAATTGCTCAAAGATAGTTGGGAGAGGGCTTAGAGGTAATCTTGAGTCAATAAGTGGCTTAAAGGGGTAATAAACCAGCTCCAAGGAGATTTTTCTTTTAAGTATTTTAAAGGAACATTAAATACGGGGAGTATATTAAATGACATTGCATTTTGTGTTATGAATTTTATTTAATTAAATTTATCCTTGAAATATGAAGAAAATAGCCTGAATTTATGTCGCATAGCCTTCTGTCTCCCTTGCCAAATTTTTTGCAGCGCCTCGACGAGTTCAGCAGACCCAAACTAAACACTTAAGCCACACACTCTTTTATTTGGTGGCACTTTTAACGGGTTTCCACCAGCTGGCCGACTGGCTTGTCTGCATGGCTAGATGCAGAGAGCTGGAAGTTTGTAGTTGCCTGTCTGGCTCTGAGCCTGGTTTTTATTTTCGTTCGGCTTTCGGCGTTTGCCACCCGCAAGACTCCCCCTTGGCCATTGTCACCGGCTCGGCTCTATGGCAACGTCAGACGGCGCTTTTAATGTTTACTCAGCGCCAACGACAAAATCCAATTAAAGAAATTATGTTTACATATAAAAATTTATAAAAAAAAAGAAACGAAACCTGCTAACATTTGTGGCAAATTGTTATTAAAAAGCTTAGCAAACAAACTGTTAGACAGACACTTGAAACATTCACGCCTCAACCGCAACGCCAGAGGTTAAGTTTTCTCTTAATTTTTTCTTTTATTTTGAGAGCCAAGTGGCTTGCCAAGGACCTGCTGACTGTTTCCTTCGAGGAGAGTAGGGACTGGATGCGAGTAATTCCACAATCCACACATGCTTCAGCCCAGAGATTCCTGGCATAATTCCTACGAAAACAAGCAACAACAAGGGATATACTTATTCTGAGAGATACCAGATACTATTTAGTGGCCATTGGCATCATATTGTATAAGAAGGAAGCGGGAGACGGTTGCCGGGGAGCGATCCTTTATGAAAACAAATTGCTCGAATTTCAAGGCACTCGCATTGTGTCTTAAGGATACATGTGGGAGTGCAGACTTAAGTGCATTTCGGTATGGATTACACGTGAGCCCGAAGGATATTGGATGGACGCAAAGTGGGACAAACTACAAATTTGTCCGCCTAATAAGGAAGTTGTTGTGCTCAACTGCTTTTTTATGGGGATGCAGCCCCAGGGAATTACCCATGGCAACAGATACTGTGTGTCAGCTCAGCAAGTAGCATATTTATCTTTATCTCTATCTTTATCGGGGCCGTGATTCAGTTTCTTATGTCGAAGATTAAGTAAACTTTTGTGTTATCATCGAGTGACGAAATTTGCTTATCTTAAAGTTGAATTACGTTTTATTTGGGATTGGTGATTCAGGGGATGATGCCAGAAAAAAGAGTTGAATTTCATCTAATTAAATAAAAATAAGATACTAAGATATGAATCATATTAAAGGGAATTTAGATCTTAGGAAAGATGAGACACTAAAAAAATCCCAAAAACATTTTTATTGAGTGTAGAATCCTTTAAAAAATGTATTAAGATTGTTCATTATCATTTATAAATTTCATTAAACAGTAGTTGAGTCCTACTTGAATTTTTTATATTCAATGTTTACCTATAACATTAAATTCTATTTGTTTTCTTTAACAAAAAGGATAAGCCCGATTCTTTTAATTTGTTTGGGGTTTCCTCTTGTGTCTTGCACCTGCCGTAATCCGTTTTCAATTTGCCCTTTGACTCTCAACATAAATTGTATCTCTAATTACGACTCACCCGATGATGACCCAAGGGCGGAGAGCGGAGACCATTTTCAATTTTAACTGCCCCACAAAAAATCTCCAAAAAAAGACATAAATCTAATTTGGCCGTGTGCATTTCGTTCTTTTATGGCCGCGGACCATCCGAAACAGGGGCGATGATGACGATGACGATGATGATGATGATGGGCTATCTAAGCGCTCCAAATCCATTTACCTTTTGCCCACCTGGGCACGAAATGGGTGCGAGAATGGGCCAAAAAACGAACCGAAATGGCCAAAGTTGAAAGGGAGTCAATGGCAACAATAAAACTGGAAACGCGAAAATTTCCCAGCGCCGCACGAAAATTATTTTATGATGCTTTTAAACTAATTTTCTGGAAAAACAACGTGCAAACGGATTTTCCTTTAGCCGCAGACATTGCCGTTGCTGTTGTTGTTGTTGTTGTTGGGGAAAACTGTTGACTGAGGACGCGTGGGCACGTAAAATTTTTTATTTTATTTGCCAGCGCTGCGAGCACATTTTTGAAGTGGAACGCGTGGCGGTCGCGAGTTGTGAGTTCTGAATTTTAGATGCAGCCAGGAGCAGCGAGCAGGTAAGAGGTAACAGGTGAGTCCTGCCTGCACACTCTCCATAGTTTCCAGTCACGAACTAGTCATAAAATTAGCGTTAAGGCAAAGGCCTTCGAAGGACTGCGACTCGGAATATTACTTTTGCGTCTGCAATTATGCCGAAGACACTTTCCGTTTTGTCCTCTATCTCGAGGCCATCAATCTAAATTACGGCATACAATTTGCAGCCTAAGCCGGACTTTGTGAAATAATAAAAATATTTTTATGCCCGGCGACAAATTGATTTATCTGACAGTCTAATCAACTTTGGGGGGATTTTGATAGATTTGTGTGGCAATTTATGAATGGCACAAAGTCGCAGCTGGATCGCAGTTCGAGGAAGTTCTGTGGGCCTAAATTGACATGTTCTGCCCAATAATGAAGCGATCAGGGCCTCATCCTGCTTCTCCGTTTTTGGCCTATTCATAAATCCCTTCTTCCTGGCGATTTGTCAGCACCAGTCATGCGACATTGACAATGTCAGCTTCGCCAAGGACAAAGGACACTTGTGAGGCGCTGCAGGTAGTGCGTACCTCGTTATTGTCAATCCATCTTCCAGCATCTCCAAGTATTTATCTGCCAGATACGGAGCAGCAGCCGTATCTTACTCCCTGGCAGCCTTGGCCTTTTGTCTGGGCCTGCTCTTTTTGCCATCTTCTGTTTGTTTTTGCAATTGACAGACGCTCGCAGTCGCAGACGAAGGCCGTAAGCGTGAGCATAATTATGGTTTTCAATTTATTCCAAGAACTCCGGCACACACACACTCTGCGCCATGAGGTTTCCTCAGAATCCGACCTGCTGTTAGCCCTTTCGGGAGGAGTTCCTAATTGAAAGTGTCATAAATTAGGAATGAACTCAAAGTCAAGTTGAGCTGGCTGCTGGTCCTGCTGCTAGCTGGAAATATATGGAAATTGTGAAGGGCTTTGGTCTGTGTCAACGATTGGCTCTTAACATTTATATTTGAATTATTAATGCTTGCGGAAAATATTCGAAAGGAGTTCGGCATTTATGTGAACCCATTAAAATAGATTTTTGAGCCCAATATACGTTGGGTATAATATTTAATAGGATTTTATAAATAGCTATAGACGTAGAGGGCACTCAAAAAGTAAATAAATGATTTGAGAAAATAAAAGGCAGAAAGGAAGCAATATTGCCGTGTTCCCCATTGGTATTACCTTTTAATTCACACTATCACTGCTAATTCCTCAACTCATGCCCTTCATTCAACACGGGTTCCTGAATAAACACGGCAGCGATTTCCTGCATTATTTATTTACTTTTAAGTAGTCACTCTAAATGCATTCATAATATCCTGTGCCTACCCCCGAAACACAGCGAAACCCAAACATCATGCTCTAAAAAGAATATCCTGCCATAAAAAGACAAACAACTAGAGGAACTCATTCATAAATCAAGGGCTACAAGTATTGTTAATTTTCGATACATTTTTTCTCCTTCTTGGGGAAGCCTGTGAAGTGTTTATTGGAAAAAATGTGCTTCCTCATGGTTGTTTTTAGGATAAATATGCCAGAGGGAAATATGATAGCCGATAACTTCGCTGGCGTGACAGCTGGCGCAGTGGAGTATCCTTTGGGCTTCCTGTGAATGCACTGTATTTTTTTTATAGGAATCCGTATTTCTAGGGTATTGTGATTGATGACTCAAAGCTGGGAACTTACCTTTCTTTTCACCAGCCAGTCCATCCAATTTCCCAGCCAGTCCATCGAGTCCTCGACTGTTTACGACTCTAATCTTGTTTCTGTGTAAAACCAAAACGTGACTCCACCGTTGACCCCGCGGATCTCTCAAGCTAATGTCTGACTCACCGCTTACCAAGAATCATTCCCCAATAAAGTATAACCCTCCCATAATTTCCCGCTGCCGCCAATACGGAGCGGGGAATCGAGCATTTTCACATTTTCACCTGAGAGGAGGCGAAGTGGAAGAACGTGTTCGGGTCATAAATATCAATTAGCCAAGATAAAGATACTAAAGCGAGCCACAAGTCGGAGAATTGGAAAATAAAACTAATTGCAGCGGCTAGCCGGTGGTCTTCGTCATCTGCCATTCCCGTTCAGTATTTATCTGGCCAAGAGGAAGTCGTAAAATTGATAAAGGCGCTGGACCGGGGCGAATACAGACTATATATACTCCGATTTTGAGTGGAGTGGAGTGTCACTAAAGTGCCGGGTCACGTTCGAAGTGTGCGGCAAATGTGACTCACACAGGAGAATTTTCCGGAGCTCATCGTTTTATCAGCCAGATAAGCCGCTACAAATTTCGATGACGCAAGTGGAAAATGGAAAACTCTTTCCCCTCCCCCGCGACACTTTTCGGCGGCAGTCCCTCTAATTTGCTGCTCACTTTGCTGTTGTTTGACGATGTGACGACACATGACTTGCCGGCTCTTTGAACTCGGCCTGCGGCAGTTTATCTTCTGCCTTCCCAGCCTCCGGCAGAAGTTATCTCCGGATCTGGACCTGGACCTGGACCGGATTCGGACTCCGACTTGGCCTCGGTCTCGGTGTGGTCCTTATCTGCGGCGTGTGCTGCCTCTGCTAATGAGCGTCTGCTAGTTATTTGCATTTGGCTTAGTCAAACAGCCAGTTAGCCGGAATGCTCTTTGTTTGGGGCTTACTGCGATTCTAGAACTGTCATCGGGGGAGGCTTCTAGCGCTTATCGCTAGGTAAACCAAACCCTGACCTAAGTTAGCGTCATTTTTCCGTTTACTTAATCGCATTTAGTGTACGAGAACTACGACTATGAGAGCTTTACAGCTGGAATAATCTGACAGCGACCCAGTTTGCTAGGAACTAGTTGGCGGCTAATCTACGAAATCGAAAGGGGTTTTGATGGCTTTAGCTTGATGTTTGTTTAGGTGTAAATAATCTCGATGGGGATAAGCCTGCACAAAAAGAAAACAATTCAAAAAAAATATGTATATATATTTGTATAAGTTTTTACCTTTAATCTAGCAGATTCTATTAAAAGAAATTATTAGTAAGTTTTTTATTACTATAAAAATTATAATGGTTATAAATGACCTGACCCTAGGAATTTCAAATTATTTATTTAACAAAAATAACAAAGTAAGTAGCATAATTTAAGCAACGATTTGTCAATACTTGAGTTTGAGCTTGTTGGCAAACCAAATTGAATTAGAGTCCCCGGCAAATGCATTCGTTTTACAACTGAAATCATAAACAGAACCGAATGCTGCTTAAAATTTCATTACGCGCACTTCAGCGGTGTGATTTTCCGCATGCCCTTTACGGGCAGGGGAACTTCCTTCTCCCTATTTGGCAGTGTTGCAAAGGGCTCGTAAAATCCGCAGTAGCTGCAGCCGCAGTGGTGACACATCCACATCCTTGTCCTCGTCCCCGTCCTTGGCCACATCCCACATCCACTGCAATGCAGCTGGCGAAATGTCATCAGCGCCTGGATTTTATGGCGACGCCAAAGGAGAATGTATCTAAGCTGCAGTCTTGTTCCAGGCTCTGGCTTCTGGGTTCTGGGTTCTGGTTTCTGGGCACCGTGTTCCCGGTTCCTGGTTGCTGGTCTCTGTTTTCTGGCTCCTAAATTCGGCTAAAGCGTAAAACTTTTATGGCTGCCGCAGCGCGTGGAGGAAACCTCCTCGTAGTCGTCGTCGTCGTCGTTGTCGTAAATAAATTTCTGGCCGTAATTAATTTTGCATGCCAGTCAGCTAGTGAAGCTTCCCGGGCGACAGTTAGCTGCCTCTCAAGTCGCTTTTTCGGCGGCTTTTCAGCGATTCGGGGGACTTCATAAGCTGATTGTGAATGCCACACGCCATTACGGCCGTTTTGATATGCCAAATGTGTCGCTAAATGATTTTTATTCGCCGTCGCTCATACGCACCGTGCTCGCTTCAAGTTTTGTATGCAAATTGTACCTTGCCAGTGACGCACACGCTGGAGCCTCCTCCGCGGCTCAAAATTGACTTTGCAGTGCAGTGCAGTCATCAGCTCATTAGTGAGTCTGTTTGCCATTGTGGCTGTTGTCTCCTCTAACATTATTTATCTGGCGTTTTTAACACTTGTCGCTGACAGTCGCTCTCTGGCATATTCTACGCAAAGGTTGCTAAAGTATTGCTCGACCATTGAATACCCGGAATTTGAATATTTATATCTTTAATGTCCGCTAAACTCATTTGTCCACTTTTGGGAGTTGTGCAGGGGAAAGGCTAAAGGGATTAAGTATTTGTTATAAATAAATAAACAAGATATATATAGTGAGTCTGTAGACTTTATTAGTTGGCGAAATAAATAAAAATATAATAAATGTAAGCTCCCTAGGTCTGATTTCTCACTGATAGAAAATACTTATAGT
Organism: Drosophila tani; assembly: GCA_008042535.1. Lineage (NCBI taxonomy): Eukaryota > Metazoa > Arthropoda > Insecta > Diptera > Drosophilidae > Drosophila > Drosophila tani. The sequence continues at coordinate 114,234 of VNJO01003773.1, read as the reverse complement.
TCATTTACATTATATACCCTTTCACTCTATATAAGTAAGGGGTATTCCAATGTAGCCCCGGCTAACAAGTGCAAATTTGTTTGCTGCATTGAGACGAGCACAAAATTTCTCAACCTTGGCTTCGTGCTCGCCCTGTTTGCCCCATGTTAATTTTTGTTGATTTTAAGCGTTAGCTGCTCGGCTGGTCTGCCCCGCCGTGTGTTTACTGTAGCTACAGTATCTGGTATGTATTTGTATCGGGGCCAGGTCGCAGCTGTGTGTGAAGGCGTCCAAAGGGAGCAAGACACGTTGACACATTGCCAAAGGTGCTCTCAAGTCCTCAACAGAGAAATTTAGCTAGACTTTCGTTTCATTTCAGCAGCCTTTTTCAATTAATTCAAAAATTTACTTTCGTATTTGGGAACAACCTGGGGTCACTTCGGGACCCGCTTTCCCAGTACCAATCATCGATATGGATGCCGCCTCCCGCAAACGGTCTAGGACAAAGTTTTCCCGCTGCACTTACTTTACATTTCTGCTCTTCCTGGTCCTGGCCCTGTGCCAATGGGTCGGGATCACATTGATGTGGGTACCAAGTTATCAGGATTCACAGCAGTTGCCTTTAACCTCTATCCGTCTTGCAGAGAAGCCACTCGTAGGATATTCCATAGCTTTGAAATTTATTGCTCGGCCACCTTTCTCCTGGCTGTCATACTCTTCGGCGTGTTTGTATTCCTTAAAGTTGTTCGCAGCCCCAAGATCTTCAGCTGGGTGATGGCTTTGGTGATAGTAAGTTGGCTGGTAGATTTTCCGATTTTTCCCCATAATTTTGTTGCACTAAAAACCCCAAGGTTGAGCTGCATGTGTTTTCGATGTTTGTCCTGGTGGCTCGAACTTGGCTGCCAGACCTGCTGGGCTACTTCTTCATCTGCTTGGTCGCCGTGATCGTGGCCCTGATTATTGGCTGTAATCTCTCGTTTTCGGTAGGTCCTGTACTTATCATACATTATTCGATTTAAGGAAAATCCTTGATCTACTTCAGATGGATATGACTGAGTATGTGGCGCCGGTTTTTATCACCAGCTTTATTTTGGTCACTGCCTCGTTGTATTTTCTGACGGCCCATCTGAATGTTAAGGACTCGGCGCCATATGCCTTTCTGATTTTCGAAATAATGGTCACCGCGGTGATGTTATTGGTAAGGTTTCTATGTATTTTCCTTTATATTTTAATATTATCGAAGGACCTTTAGCTTGTGATGCTGCATGCGCAAACTATCAAGGGAGATCGCCTTATCCAAATGAGCACCGATGACTCTCTCCTGGCCGCCTTGCTGCTCTTTCACGAATTTCTGGCCATTTACGCCCTGACTTTTTATTGGCAAATCCATTACAATTTTTTCACGCCCGATGACTTCTTCTGGATATCGACTAGTACACAATCGACCTCCGTAGGCACTACATCTATGGACTATGAATCTTTCGATCCTTATGGTAATTCCTCAAACCCTGAATCATTTTAGCTTCGCATACGTTGAAACCTACTTTGTATACATGATCATTTTGAGGTAATTTTTTTTTTAAAGGTACTTTAATCTATGCACCAAGATTTTAGTTTAACACAAAATTTCAATTTTAGAAGAGAAAGTGGCATTCTATTCTAGTTCAGGGTAATTACAAATTTCTTTTTACAGATATTAAGGCGGTGACCGATGAAGCCGATAATTCAACACATCCTTTCGATTTTGAGGATCTTGATTTCGGATTTGATTGAAGTCCGAATTTTTCTGATCATGATTTTCACGATCCAGAAAATTGCAAGTAAATGAATAAGAATGTAAGAAAGTAGAGAAAGTAATAGAAATAAAGGTTACAAAAGTCTTTAAAATCATTTTAATAAACATTACTCAATAAATGAGAATATGAAAATGATTTAATGATTATCTTTCATACAGAACTAATCCCTTTTACACACGTATCGTTTATGTTATACATGGCGTTTATAAGAACTTCTGATCATCCGAATCAGGTTAGCTTTGAGATGCCTATTACAATTTTATTCCAATTTACACAAGCAGCCCAATTTGTCGATGATTTCTTTATGGCTGTAAGGGATCGCTGACATACACATGACACGTGATACATTTCGGACCCATGGGTTACGATGTACGCATCGGACGATCTGCGCGCTTATCGAAGGGCGCGAACAAGCTTTTCCCTAAAGACCTATGGGATACTGGCCTTGTGGTTGATTCTGGCCCTGATCCAATGGATCGTAGTGGCTATTGTGTAAGTTGAGCTATGGGAACGTGTTGGGTCCCAAATTGATTTCGTATTCTTTTAGAGAGGATGCGCGGCGGATATTCCAGGACTATTACTACATCTGCCTGGTGACCTTTGTCCTGGCCGTCCTGCTCTTTACGATCTTTATATTCGTTGAGAAGCTGCGCTTCGTAAAGGGTGTAAATTTTATCATAGCATTGATTATCGTGAGTGAAATGTGATGGATTTTGGCTTTGATAATGTTAACGTCCTAACTATTTTTAGGTGGAGCTTCAAATCATTTCCACGTTTGCTCTGGTCGTCCTCAGCTGGTGGGCGGAGGTTCTCACCTTCTTTGCAGTAGCCGTGATTCTGATAATTCTATTCCTTATAATAGGGATAATTCTGCCCCGAAAGGTACCAATAATCTATGAAATTTCTATTAAGGCTTCTGTGCTTAGGTTTTTGCTTACAGATGGATCTCACCCTCGACATTGCCGTACTCTTCATCATCGCATTTATTTTCCTAATTGTCGCCACCTTTATACTGGCAATTCAGCTATGTATCTGGCCCACGATGCCTTATTCCTATCTGGTTGTGGAAATAGCCATAACCATCACAATCCTAATGGTATTTATTTTGAAATTTTGCTGATTTCTCTTACCCTGTTAGTTAACCCTAGTTTGTGATGTACCACGGCCAAACCATCCATGGAAATCGGTTCGCAGAGATGCGTCTGAACGATTATTTCCTGGGATCCCTCATATTGTTCCACGACTTTCTCATCATTTTCTGGCTGACCTTCTACTGGCAAGTCCATCACAGACCCATTACGTCGGATTCCTGGATAGAAACCTCTACGCCGTATCCGTATTTCAATGACTCTGCCGCCAGGGTTGCCGATCTTGGCGCCTTCAATACAGGCTGGGAGTCGAAGAGATTGCTAGGTGAGAAATTTGTATTATTTACCTACTAATATACATTAATATTCCTGATTTGTAGGACAAGCTACAGAAAATCCCTGGGACGAGGGTGACGATCCGGATGGTGACGGCCCGTACGGGCCCGACGAAGGTAGCCCTGGATATCCTCAGACTCCAAGGTATCGCGGAAGGGATAGAAATAGGGGATGGAGAGATCAAGACAGAACCGATCAAAGAAGGCCAACCCAGAGAGCTTTTCCCCAGTGGTCATTTTACCAAGAAAGAAGGAAGGGAAATGACGGCACTGCCGATCAACCTGTTCACAAAATCCAAAAGCCTAACAAATGGGACCTCGAGGAGGTTCAGAAGGGTGTCCTGTACAAGGCAAAGCCCTTTGACAACCGCAATCTTCCAGAGCCAGAAGATGAATCCGGGGATCGGTTTAATGATCCCAAATACCGGCGAAAACAAGATAATGATGGATCAGGAAGTGGATATGGGGATGCCAAAGGAAAACCGGAAGCTGGCTTTGGCAATCCATCTATCGATTTTCCTCTGGCACACCACCAGTCAAACTTTGATCCTGCAAGTAAAGAAAGCGGTTACCCGCCCAAGAGTATGGTAGAAATTGTGGAAAAGCATCCCGAAATCGATGTACCCCTGGAAAGAATCAATGAATTCGGCGATCAGCTAACGGAGGAAGAAAAAAATGTAAAAGAAGGTGATAGTGAAGCTATGGAACCAAATTTAATAGGTGACGAAATGAAAGGTTTGAAGGTACCCGAAAGACGAAAGCCAAAAATTGATGAAGGCCTCTCTCCCGACTGGGAGGTCCTGAGCGAAGATGAGCTGAGAAAGCTGTCAGATTCACAGATATTGAAAGGCGACGTGAAGGATCGAGTCAATCCACGAGCTGAGCCCCTAATAACCCCCGATCCGTACGGCCAAGCACGCCTGCCAGACTTTGAAAAACTTGTAGTGAACGACAGTTTATTAAAATGAGGTTTTAAAGACGCGGACAATATATTAATTATTTCGGCCCCCCATAAATTCAATCCTATTTGCGCGTCATTAGGCACTTAATTGCAATCATTAAAGAGCGCAACACATCTTATTCAACCGCATTTGCGACAGGTGACAAACAAATTAATGTCTCCGAGATTTATGGGCAACCGACGCCCACAAAATGGAGCAAACAAAGAGAGCGTCAACCAAAAAGTCAGGCCAAAACAACCTGTTCAATGAACTCTGCCGGCAAAGCGGGGAAAAAAATCAGAAAAACCGTTTAACAAATTACGGCCAACACACGTGCAGTCACCATAAAAACGCACCATACTCCGGTACTCCTGTACTGTGTCACTTCGATGGCCCCAACACTCCCTCTCCCACTCCCGTTCACGTTCCCACTCCCGCCTGTACAGTAGTCACACATCGCACATAACACACATTTACTCGGTGTACGAATGCCGACCGCATATCGCTTATCTGCCGGGCAGGCACTCCTCCGCCTACCTTTGCCGGATGATGGGCTTTTCATGCCCTTCTTAACCTTGGGGATACCCAGCTGTATAGTTCGTTTTACCAAGGGGATTATTTAAATTTCAATAACAATAAAGGAAGAAGTTAATTTACTTAGTAGAAGGGCTTTTAGACCAGGCTACTCGGTAACTTCTCTGCCGCAGCGGTACCCAAAAACATATATACGAAGTCGTTTTTGCATAGCTCCGAAGCTATCCCGAACAAACACGAAGCCCTTACAGTGTAAGTGTGCCTACAGCGCTGTCCGTCCCCTGTTTTAAACGCTGTCTTAAACCATTCATAACCTAAGATATCCATGGTTTTGTATTCCAATACTCCAATATGATAGGTATTTAGAGCTAGTATTCTTCTCGTCTCACTATTGAGATCTACCTTAGACCACCCTATTCTATACACAATTTTTGGTTAAGTTTTATTTCCAGAAAGATATATTTCTTAAAGAAAGACTGGAAAAGTGCTAAGATAGTTAGGCAATTGTTTCCATAAGAGCAACCCAGCTTCGGCTTTCCCTACAAATCCACCTTGTTCTTTTTGTCCTGGCTTTGGTTTTTTGTGCATTTCGGCAAATCATGGCAAGAACGCAAAGCACGACCACGACACACAGAGAGATCGGTCTCTCTCTCTCGCCGCAAGTTCCATAGCTGCTGGTGTTGATGTCAGTCCCCAGTTTGTTGCTGCTCCTCCGATCCCCACTCCCGGTCCCGTTGGCATTCCCCATTCCCATTCCCATTCCCATTCCGAGACCCCCGAATGGCCCCGGCTTTGAGGCACAGTCACTCATGACTGCGACCTGAACCAGATACACGATGCACGATAATATAATTTATGGCCCTGCTTGGTGTTTGCAGCTCCTCCGCCGCTGCGTTATGGAATGTTTGATGTGCCATGCCAGCGCTCCCTCGTCCAACTCCGACTCCGATTCCGCCGCTCGGACTCATCAACAAATCGTACATTTGAATACAAATTGCAGCATTAAAGACGGCAGAAGCTTCGGCAAAAGTGTCAAAATTGACATGAAATTATTTATGCTCGCACGAAATTTGAACTCGTGTTTTTTAGTGTTCCCAATTAGGTTCATGGCCTGCGGCTGCGACAGTGCCCCAGACTGGCCCATAAATATCCGAGACACATTTCTTTTGGTTTGTTAATATCTTTTTTGGTATATATTTTTTCTTTTCTTTTTTTTGCATATTTAATTCTCTTTTTTTCTCTTCCCATAGTAGACAATATTTATTAATGGTTTCAGTGAGCTTTAGCTTTTAAGTTTAACTCTAGTTAATGCTTCTATTTAATCGTAGTAACTGCAACATTAAGAAACTGTGTTTTGTTAGTTGTTGTTCAAGGATGTCTGGCTAGGGGTTGATCTTGGCTATTCGAAATTTAAGCGAAGTCTTGGGGAAGTACATTGAATAGAGAGCTTTAATTTTTTAACTTGAAGCTGAATTTAGTTGATTAAATTGCCTAAAAGAGAGTTAAGGAAACTTAACCACTTTACGTTAAATATTTAATATATTTTAAGCCATCACAATAAAGAACCAGAATTACTTTTGAACTATTAAATATCTGTTAAATTTAAATGCTGATTAATGGCCTTAATTTCGTTTGTTCGTCAGCTTAAATCCCCTGAAAACTGCTTACATTTTAATAATTCTTTCTGGCCAAACTTCTCTTGAGTAACACTTGAAGGGGATGTTGAAAAATCCTTTCAGCAATGCACGTTCCCCTGACAATTCCCTCGTGCAGCTGCAGTGCACTTCTGCTGACCTAATCTCGACCGGCCGCATCCAAGTCACGTACATAATTTCAAAACAAAACCAAATCCGAGACCCCAAATGGCTTCTGATATTTGCTCCGACCAAGTACGGGTTTCTGAGGGATTAGGACTCGTGCACGGCCAGCAAGGTCAGCAAGGGGATTTTTGGAATTGAAAATGAAATTGAGGAACTTTCGTTATGCGAAAAAGAAAAACTGAAAATAATAAAAAAGGAAAACACAAAATTGGAATTTAGTTTGCAATCTTTTCATTCGAGCTGTATATATTTTCCACTCTCACTTAGGCATTAGGGCTTAATCGATAGACAATTCGGTTCTATACATAGTACAATAAATAATACTCAGTCTTGCGTAATACAATAATATAACAGATACTAACTAAAAACGAAACTGAATGTGTTGTTTATGGGGGCTTGGAGGCGGGGATGTGCCAACAACATTATCAGACGATGCAACTATTTACAAGTGACTAAGCAATTGGGCTGCTACTCCCTAGCAGGCCTTGACCCCTGGCCCCCTACTTAACCCATGCTGCTGCCCCAGCCGGGCAATCACGCGGCAACAACGACGACCAATGAGGCGCAATCATCGTCAGCAGCAGCCGCCGGCTGTAAGCTCAGCTCCTGCTCCTGCTGCTGCCCCTGCTGGTGCTCCTGCTTCTGGTCCTGGCCCACTACCACCACCTCCTCCTGCTGCTGCTGCCCATCTGCAGGGATGTTAATGCAAATGGCAGGCGTGGCTGCGGCCAAGTGGCACGATGGCATTGGCAATGGCATTGGAGAGGAGGATGCAGATGCTGATGCGGATGCGGAGGATTCCGCTTTATCCTCCTCCACTGGCGCTGACAGCCTGCACTTTTGCCGCCGCTGCAACTCATCCTTCTCCCAGTTGGAAATGCAGGCGGACTGCTGGTGATGATGATGATGATGCACGGCTGCCAGCGAGGGATACACAAACTTCATGCCGTAGGCGAAGTGACGGGGCTGGTGATGCAGTGCCTCATCGTAGCTGGGCAGTCCGGTGGCGATTGTGTAGCACGGCGGCGATTCGATTTGGTAGAATCCCGCCTCGCTGCTCCGCTGCTGGCCCTGATGGTGGTGTTGCTGGTGCAGCAGCAGCCGGCTGGCATCGCAGCTGACCAGGTGCGAGGAGTACGAGTCGCTGGTTGCGTGGATCTGGGCACGTATGTCCTTATCTGCAATAAACAGAGAAAATAAAGGAGTATGTTAGTCGAGTTTGTCGGCAGAAAGATTCTGTTGTGTGGATTAAACAGGGAGAAAAGTTGGGTTGAACAAGGACTAAGCAGATGGAGGTTTTAGCTTTATTATTTTCGACTCGACTCGACCCTTGACTCATAGACAACTTATTTTCTTTCCGTGCACGAGCCTCCTAGCAGTGGGCGCTTCCCAATCAGGCATCAAAGTTTCGACTCTCTGTCATTACTTTGTTTGTCCATGTCAAAGGACATTTGCTGAGGGACGGGACCGTGGCATTAAATTCAATTTAGCGTAAAGGCGCAAACGCTTGAACTTTTCTGAATGCCAGAATGCACAGGCTGGAGGCAGTAGGAACAAAAAACGCAAAAAAAAAAAAATAAAGTGGGAAGCGGAAAGTTTTGTGCTGACCGGAAATGCCGGCGAGGATGCCAGGATGCCGGGACAGGCAAAGTTCCTTCGGAGCAGACTGACAGCCCCACAACGACAATAACAACTAGGCAATAATATGCCGGAAGTGCGCGCGTGGCAGAATGGCATGAAATAAAATACTCACACACACATGCAACGAAATAAAAGCTCGTCGTCATCCCCGGAAAGTATGCAACAGAAGGCATTTAATTTTTATAATGCCACAGCTGCTGCCTGCATGTGTGTGTGTGCGATATTTTAATTTGCAAATTAAGCGCAAGTTGAATTAAGATTGGAAATTTCCATGCACACATCCACTCTCTCCGCCTAAGCCGAGGCCATCAGAGAGTTTAATTTGGAAGCTTTTTTGAGTTACGCCCTTGATTACGAATGCATGAGCAATAATTTGCCTCAAATAGAAGCCCGCACAGTGCAAAAAAATAGGCAGGTGGCATTCAGTGTTATTAAATGCAATTTAAACTGCATTCAATAAATAAATAGGGGATCGTCCACTCCGCTCTTTGGCCGATTTAATTTGAATGCCTGGCCGGGCGAGAGTTGGACATTTTTTTAATTGTTCGTCCCCCGCGAAACGAGGTGTATTTTTCATAAATTCAGCCAGTCCAAAAAATTGCGTTTTTTTCAATTAAAGCGCATCGCAGGAGGATTGGCGGCGGTCGGGGCGGGTAAAAGCCTGTTGAAAAATTTGCGCATTACAATATTAAAACGCAGCGGTAGCAGGACCAGTCAGCAGTTCCGCCGCCTGGCAGCAGTTGTTGATTTATTGTTATAACTGTGCAGCACACACACACACACATATCCCTACTATGCTTTCTTTTTTTGGCCAGAAGTCCCCACACGAGGACTCTGTGTTGCTGTTCCTCTTTTTTCGACTTTTGTTTCCGCTTTTTCTCGCTGCCCGTTTGATAGACAGCCGGCAAACAGGGCGGCATCGGACAAGGGGCGTGGCGGCAGGCTTCATATTTTATGCAAGTGTTGAACAAACAGGCGCCCCTGCGAAATTTCCACCCACTCAGTCTCAGCCATTTCGAGTATTACAGATGGACACAAAGGAGAAAGAAAAAGCTGGAGGGAAAGGTGGCATTGTTGCACGGAAAATAAAATGCAGGCAAAATCAGAATAATAATCACGATTTTCTACTGGATTTGTCCCTCTTTTAAGTAAGGGTATTCCTAATATTTGCTTTCTCTAATATTCCTGATTAACGAAATAATTATTCAAATAAAATAGACAATTTCTCGCCGTGTAAGTGACAGAAAAAAATTAGCTTTCGACTCGTTGGTGCTCCTTTTGTTTTTCGGCTGCGTTGGCACTTTGCTTTCGTCTCTTTTGTGTACTTCCCCCGTTTTGCCCCTGTTGCGGCGCCCAAATGTATGCAACAATTTAAATTCATCGCAATAAGCCGGCACTCTCGAATGGAAACTGGCAAATGGAAAACACTGAGCTGCTTTATTTCTTGTTGCCATAAATGTCTGTTAATTTTTTAACTGCCACAACTTTTCGGGCTTTATGCGCTGGCCGAGCAGAGTTTTTTATTTAAAAATTATCATCATTGCATTTAAGCGGCTCTCAAGTGTTATTAAGCCATGGGGCTTGGGACTTGGGAAATCGATTTTTGTGTGTGTGCGTTTTTCAATTTCCAACCGCAAGATGCATTGCCACTAAAAGTTTTGCCTTGACCAGGGCCTGGCTCCATAATGTATGCCCTCTGCATACCACTAAACGCTGACCGGCTACAAAACAATTTGGTTAATTACAGCACTCAATTTGTGTTTGCCAAAAAAGCGAAACAAAAAGCAAACTAACATATTTTTTGCAGCCAAAAAAAGCAGAGCGCGAGGAGAGAGGGACAGCTTCTAGTTTTTCTGCGCCAGCGAGGGCCATTAAAAATTGAAAAGGGCTTCCGGCCAAGAGCAACTTTTTCTGGTCTTGGCCAAATATGCCACGCTTAATTACATTTTTACGCAGCTGAATTATGCACAACCCCATACAACATGATAAACATTGGCTTCAGCTCCAGCTCCAGCTTCAGATTCAGATTCAGCCTTGGCTTTAATTTAGAGACTCACTGATATATTCTGTGGCACGCTGCACTAATTGATAACCAGCCAAAGTCTGTGTGTGACGGTTTAATAAATAAAGTGTAAGCCCGGCAACTCGTAGCTGGCAACTGGGCCAGCAGACAGCAGACTCCAGCCAACTCTTGTATCTTGTTGGCTGTTTGGGCCTCGTTAAGTATTTATAAGGTAAACACTGCGAGAGGCCACGTAGCTGGCATTAAATGCACAAAAGCCGAGACGACTCGGGCCTAGTAGTTGCTTAATTATAAATGACACACGTACTATACTCCCGGTATCCTGGGTAACTCAACTCATCCCTGTCCTGTCCCAGTCCCAGTCCCGCCGAGCACTTGGTATCTATGTAGGCCAGATCCGCACGGGAGGGAACATAAAACCGGGGGACTGGAAAAAAAAAAGCACAGAACACGACACTAACGAAACTAATTAGACGCATTGGACGCCCGAAAGCAGGCAACACATATCGCTCAAATTGATATTTTAGGCATAGCCTAGTATAGTGTGTGTATAGTGTGTGTGGCAGTATCCACCCTCCTCCTCTCGGTCGCGTGTCGTAATCGCAGGGCAAAGTTTTTAAGGCTCGTTAGCACAAAATTGACAGTTTGACAGTTGAGTTGGCCAGGCTTTAATGCCACGGCCCTTTTGGCCCAAGAGAGAGAGAGCGGAGTCCTGTTCCTGTTCCTGAGCAGGACCAAGACCGAAGTTTGCCTGGCCTAAATAAATCATTTGGCTAAATTGGTCTGCAAAAAGTTTGACACTTGAGTCGGAGACTTGTTAGTCGTGTAGGTTGTTCTAGCCAAAGCCCTTCTCGTCTCCTCTGTTCTCTTCTCTTTGGTATATTCCATTCAATTTAGTTCAGATCTCGGATATAGGTTGAGTTTTTTCGGCTGCGTTGTTGTGGTCCCGTAATTACGTGTAAAGTGCCCAAGCATATGATTTATTTTGGGGTCTAAGAACTGTTGATAGGAGCAACAGGTTCGGGGAGCACTTTCCTGCCAGATAAGATATATATTTACATGGGCTATATTTACACGGAATCGGGGTTGAGTGCTGGCGGTAATCTGCTGGCTTTAGTTGGGGTTTTGCGATAACAGTTTGTGTCAAAGCTTGATTGATTCCGGATTTAGTACGGGGCTGGTAATCCCATCAAGAGTAGCTATCAGAAAGTGTCATGGAATTTTTACCTAAACTATTGCATTTATTAGGAAATATTCTGCTTGGATTTAACTTTATGAAACTTCCTCTAAAATGTCACATGTGCTTGGAGCTCACTAAACCCTTTGATAGTCGACCATTTGCAGCACTTGCTTATGCCCGATTTTCCCCGACTTTAACTACACGACTGAGTGATATGGTCCATCATTATTATATTATATTACTCTTTATCGCCGCGGCCCACAAAACGAAACGTATAAATATCAACGCACAATTTCACGCCTTTCACGCTGAGCAACAAATTTCGGGGCTCAATTCGACATTTTCCACACAGAGAGAGCCAAAGCGAGGGGGTCGTGTAGGTCGGCTCCATATTCTCCGACTCGAAACATTATCGCTATCATAAAAGGGGCACAATGCCGCTGGCGAAGGCGAGTCAATTTAATATTATAAATATGCGGCACATATATTTTGTGGCATAATAAACTTGTGTATCTAAAATTACAACAGAACGATGCAAAGGCTGGCTGGCTGGCTGCCTGACAATTTCGAAGCGCGCCAAAAAATTTATGGGGCCCTGGAACACAGAGTCCTCCCGGGGAGGGAGCCCCCGGATGGGAGATGGGAGAATGTTCTGTTTCTGCATTTTATATTGTTTAGCCGGCTGAATAAATGGCCGGAGATAAGGCTTTTGATTAAGGTTTTTGGGGGACATAAAAGCCAGATGTATGGCAGCTCTTGGGTTTGGATTTGGGATACTTACTGCATTTCTTCCAAGTGCGGAACTTCCTGTAGAAGTAGCAGCTGAACAGGATAAAGACCAGCGACAGGACGACCAGCGAGCTGACCACTCCGATCCACAGATAGTTGATGATCACATGCATGTCCGCCTCGCCGAAGATCTGACTGAACCAGGTGGATTCGGCCGAGTCCTCGGATCTGTCCCTCAGGTCGGCCAGGTCCAGGATCACCGACTTGGACAGCTGCTCGGTGCTGATGCTGCCATCCGGCGACCAGCCGCTGGGCGGAGCGGGATCATAGTTGACCGCCGCATTGCCAATCCGCTGGAGCAGGGCATTGAACGAGTTGAGGGCGTCGATGTGGCGCAGGTCGTGGGCACTGGGGATCTCGAAGGTGATCTGGTTCTGCTGCAGGTGCTCGGCAATGGCCGCGGGGCTCATGCTGCTGGCCGGGGCCGCTATGAACTCCGCGTACAGCTCCTCGGCCGGAGTGGTGGTCTCCACTGCTGGGTAATCCGTGGTGCTGATCATTGTGATTTTATTTCTTTACTATTTTTGGGCTTGGAATATATTTGTCTGGCGACTGGCACAAACACTACCGCCGCACGACGACACGTAAACAAATCGCACTTCTCTATATATAAGTCATGGGCACTCGTCTACGATTTTTCCGATTTTCTTTAGGGGTTTTCCCGCTCGTTTTTCGCTGCGTCCGTTCGCTGGAGCGGCTGTTGGCTGACTAACTCTCGCCGTCCAACTCGAATGCCTATGTCGCCTCTCTGAGCAGCGAGAGACTCGGGGATATTTCCGCGTAACACTCAAGTCGGGCTCTCGCCCGCTCTCCGGACTGAGTGAGCGCGAGTGAGTGAGTGAGTCGGAGGAGGAATCAAGTCAAGTTGCGAGTTAAAGAAGCATGCAATTTCTGGCATGTCTTTTATGTTTTTAAATGTTTCGCGTCCTTTCAGTCCTTTCCTGACCCAGTTTGGCAAAAAAAAACATAGAGAGAGAGAGAGTGGGCAAGGAGACCTCGACTCCTCACCTCGGTCACGTTCGTTGTTTAAAGTTTTTGCCAGCGCTTTTCCCCGCAAATTGCCCGAAAGCAAAGTTTCGGTCTCTGCTGATTTTAATGAAAGCCAAAAGCCGGGGCTATATGTGCCACTTGATAAGCTGCGAGTTCACGAAAGAATTATGGCTGTGGCAAAGTTTCCTGCGGCGTGATAAATTAATGAGAAATATGTCCCGGTTTTTGCCACAATTTAAAACTTAAAATAAAGCAAATATCTTCCAGCTTTAGTCTGTTTAAATACCAGCAACATTTTCGCCACATTTTACCCTTTTAAACACAGCCAATATCTCATGTTTTAGCCCAGTTCTGGAGCAAAAACTGTAACTGGAACTCCAAATCTCGGCCATTATGAGTCCCTCGAGCGTCAGGATGCCGCAATGCTTCCTGCTCTGCTTTACCAAAAAAACCAAGGAACAAGAAAGAGAGAGAGAGGGGCAGGAAGGATCCTGGCCACAGCACGCTTCATTTGAGCGCATGCTGACCATAAGCCGGCAGAGGCAAGAACTCAGATGCACAAAAGACCCTTCGGACGACACAAAAACGTGCCAAAAATATTCTGCTCAGAAAGTGGAACAAATGCAGCCCAGAAACTCACTCGGAGACTCACTCGAAAACCAGTTTGGCCGTGGCACTCAAAGGGAAATTCTCTCGCCCCGAGATTTTCCTCTCGGCTTATGCGCACTCACGAATTTCCCTCGCTCTCTCTGTCTCCGTAATTCCGCTCTCATTTTCCGGAGCGTAGTGACGAAAGTGAGCAGTCGCCGGCAGTCGCCTTTGAACTGCTTCCAGAGAAAGGTCACACACACCCTCGGTGTGGGTGTTGCGAAAAGCCAGAGGTTTCCTCGTTTGGGAGTACCAGGAGAAGTACGCCTTGTAATTGCCGCGGGAAATTGAAATAGATGCCCGATAATAAGCACTTAGCTCGAGACCAAAGTCACTCGATAAATGCATTAAAAACTTTTCCCAGCCGCCGAAAACTTCTCCGCTGTGAATCCAATGCACTTTGGCGAGCGGCAAGCTTATCGTTAATTAGCTTTCGACTAATTTTGAACTTGAGCATAAGTTTAAGCTACGAGCTACAGCGATTTTAATCGATGCGTGTTTTCTAGAGGGATAGTTTTGGAACTGAGAAGGGCTGGAACTCCCTAAAGGAGGTTTTAAAAAAATAGGGAAAATGAATATAATTAAGAAATTATCTCCTTATTAGGTAAATTATAAGTTTTTATGAGCCTGAGCTACTTGGAAGAGGTCTAAATAATTGTTAACGAAGGGTGAAAGCAGTAGTGAAATTTTATGAATAATAAAAACATGGCTTAGAATAAAAGGAAAATTTTTAAGGGAACCCCACAAACGGTTTTTTATATTTTTCTTACAGAGAGATGTTAAAATATTATTTAAGAATCATAACAAATATCAAACATTCTTCATTCTAGAGTTTGTTTTCCAATTTTAATAGGAAAAAAGTAAAACTTATCGAAGAAGCTTAAAACTAAACTTGACTAAAGAACGCATTTAGTATTAACTATTTAATCATCTTTAAATTTATATAATTTCAATGCTTTTAAAATAATTATAATATATTAAAATTATTTGTGATAAAAACAAATCTAATTTGTATGACCTACATTGTTCAGAAAACAAAAGCTATTTTTATTGATTTTGCCAAACTATTTTCCATTTTTCAAAATTCATAAAACGACAAAACTAAACCAAACTAAGCCTTTTATTCCAACATTCACATAAGTTGGCAATGCATTTATTTATATTTTAACAACATCCACTTATGCCTGGAGGAAAATACATTTTTAAAACGTTCAAAATAATTTAATTGTATTCTTCTGTGGATTGCTTAAGAAAATAAAGGAGTAGTGAACACACACAATTTGATTTGATAAAATTTCCCTTTGTGCCTTCGATAACATTTGTTCGCATTTCTCCGTTTTGTAATCCAATTTTGATGGCAATGCAAATTAAATCCACATCACTTGACTTGTCGCATTCAATCTGCCGAGATGGAGAGCCCAAGCCCAACCCCCGGATTTTCCCCGACGCTTTTCCCGGCGAAACACAAGATGAGTTTGATAAACAAGTTTGCACCTCTTTCATTTGTGTGCATCGAAGGATGAAAACCTCACAGACAGGCAGGAGATTTTAATATGATTTCTTGGAAACACACATATACTATATATATGTATATATGGATATATATATGGAAATATCCTGCATTCTGCACTCTGCCTTTACAAAATATAGAAGGACAGGCAGGCGAGAGCGCATGCAGATGCTCTGTGACACCCGACTAAAAGTAAATTCATTAAAAATTCCATCATAAAAATACCTCGGCTGCTCACGTCAGCGCCCGAAAAAAAGTATGAAAGAACTCGTATTCTTTTCACTAACTAACTAAAAGTAAACCATAAAACAGACAGACTGGCAGGCGGGTCGACGAGCCGGCGGAAGAGGAAGCCATCTCTGGGTGCTGCTGTCCTTTGAGCAGGACTCGTTCCGCCTTCGTCTTATCTTGCAGCTTCCATCACACTTCACTTACATGCTCTTTAACATGTCAACATGTCAGGGCTGCGCGCTTGTGTGTGTATCGGAGCTGTGTGTTGGTGTGCTGGTGTGCGAGTGTGTGACATAGTGACATAATAAAATGTTACTTTAGTTAGTAGTTTAGACGTCGAAAGCACCGCAAAAAGATGCTCTCCCACTGTGGGAAATGCGGCGCTAAGAAACTTCCTTTCTTCGTATTTTTCTTGGGCTCTAAAAAGCGTTTGCTTAAGTGCAGTTCGGGAGTGCCTCTTGGGTTATGCGGTTGAAATGAATCTGGAATAGTCTAGCAGATGAGATTCTTTATCTTTTTTAGCAAACTTTAATGAATAATTTCAGCGTGTGCCTAACATAAACTAAAACTGTAATGCAGAACGCAAATATAATCCCCAAATATTTGACTTGCTCTGATCTAATTAAGACGCATCTAATATCTGCTTATGCTTATGTTCCTTAAGTAAGCACAGGCCGCTTCCAGTCTCATTAATATCCTATTTGGCCCAGGCAGCCTCTGAATAAACAACGAGAGCCCGGTTCCCTTTCAATATTCAAATCGATTCAGATCCCAATGCAGGCCACACGTAACATGCAAAACTGATTTGCGATGCGCCGTGTATTTATGCCATCAATGGCAAATTATGCATTTAATGGCCAGATGCAATTAGCAATCGGGAGGACCTTTAAGGATACGGACCTACCGACCCGAACCCCCACCCCTATCTCTACCCACACATACACGCACGCATTGCGATTGCTATCGTGCCTGCGTGTTGAGCATAATTGCCCAAGATTAACATAAATCAATCAAAAGGCATAAAAGCACCTTTGTGTGTTACCTTTGTGCGCTGCGAGTTGCGAGCTGCATATGGTAAATGCCTGTGAAATTGCGCAGAAAGTTTTGCGCGCTGCCAAAGGACCCGTCACAAAGGATATGCAGGACGAGAAGTGAAAGAAATGCAAACAATGTGGAAGACAGAGGAGGCGGAGAAGCGAAGAACTCAGTGCTAAGCCGTACGGGTAAACAAATACAATTGCATAAGTCCTGCTGCAGTTGTTGTCCTTCTTGCTGTTATTTTTCTAGTGTTACGTGTCCTTCTTTGTGGTGGTGTGTGTACTTAAAAAAAATAGATATTATTTTAGTGATTTTTGGGTGATTAATAATGTAAGAAAATATTAAGAAAAGAAGTTATAGTAAAACATTTCAATAACATAAACAATTTCGATATAAAATAGGGTTCAAATTGAACCATTATGAATGAATTGAATCTTAAAAGGGGTTTAATATTTCTATTATATTTTAAAAGAAAATTGTTACAATTTTGCATACATTTAATTGATTACACATCCTTCTATTATCCTAAATTCCAAACTGTTTATAACAATTAAAGGAATTAAGGGAAACCAAAAGTATTTCATTCGGTACACTTTTCAGTTAAAGTTTAAATGATTTTATATAATTTAAATATTGGATTTGCATTCACTACAGCACTTTCTTGCAGTGCACCTGAGAGATATGGCCTGCTTATGTATGTGCAAGTCTGTTTATCATATGTGCGCTTGATTAGCGCTGACAACATATGCAGGCATTGCAGACATCAGGCCACAGGACCGCAAAAAAGGACTGCCAACAGGACTCTGTTGACAAACAAAACAAACAAGTGCACATTTTTGTGCCGAGCTACATATTTCCCTTCTCAGGCCAACAACAAGAATAGGAAAGAAGAAAACAAATATAGAGGCCTTTTCTCCACGCTCCCCATTCCCCTTCCGAATCCTGCTGCAAGTCCTGCATCCTGCTGCAAAACAAAGGGGCCCTGTATCACGGAGCAGTTTTAAAAGGATTTGCAGTTGAAATATGCTCGGGGCATTGCTGCTGTAGTTTATGCAAAACAGAAGAGAGCCACACAAATGAACACTGGTGATTTTTTTGGCAAAGGATAAAGTCAAACGACCGAGGAATTTAACTGGAAAGTATGCATCTTCAAGAAGGAAAAACTTGAGTTTCAAGGAGTCATCAAAGGTGTTGATATATGTACTACTACTTTCTAGAAATAGCAGTTATTCAGTCGTATATTAGCTAAAATAATAGAATAAATGGAGTTTTTTAAAACACTCTTAATAATCTTCTTACATTTAAACCAAGCCTGTTCTCTAAGCCTTGAGGCTAGCAACTTTATTCAGCTGCTTTGAGCACAATTTCCTAAATAAATGAAAAGTTGGACTGGTTTTCCATTCATCATGTCTATGACAGCACAACATTTTTGAAAACTCGTGAAGGACTCTCTCTCTCTCTCCCTGCTGATGCCAGCACTCCTTTCACAATCTTCGCTTAGAGCTCTCCAACCCAATTAACTAATTAATCTATTTCAAGAGCATTCCCTGCCATTTCGACCTACATTAATTTCCTATTCATTGTTCGGGCGTCGCTGCACCATCAGTCCAGAAAGTGGTTGTGGCAGCATCAGCTGTTGCCCCACATAGATCTGCCACACCACCACCCTGCCACCCCTTAAATCAACCCACCAACCACCCCTTGCGTGCCATTTGCGCATATTTCGCGCACTTCAAAAGTTTTCGCTTGCTTATTAAGAGAGCCAGCGAAACAAAAAGGCCGAAAACAAATTTTTTCGCCATAACTCAAGAGTGGCAGTCAGACAAATAAATCTGCACTGGGAAAATAGCCATAAAATGGGTCATAAAATAACTACACTTCTGTGTTAAATAAAAGCTTTATGTTTAAATATAAACTTATTTTTAAGGACATAAGGAAACTACATATGTTCAAGCTGAACAAATTCTTTTAAGCCTGCTTCCGTTATGAATTAGAAATTTATTCAAAACTTTGTCTAAAAACTAAATTAATATAAATAAAAACTGCAATTTATCATTATTTGAAACCAGAAATAAAAAAAAAATTTAATAATAATATAGTATAATAATCAACTGTGCATTTTGCAAAATAATATATTATAATATTTATTATACTTCAAATAGTGCTTTCTCTAATAAAAAATTTATTAAGCATCAACCTTCGAAAGTAAAGCTGAAAAAAGAAAAACCTAAAAAAGTTTGCAGAAATCCTTGTAAGTAAATCAAGATGACAGCCTGGATAATGTCATGTTTCTTTCTCTGTAAATAAACAAACGAATGCCGAGAGCCGGAGTCTCTGACACGGCCGTTCTGCTGTCTCCGGTTTCGGGTCTCCGGCCCGTGGTCGAGTGCGGCTGCGAGTGCGACTACGGCATCCGTATCCGGAAGTTGGCTGCACGCTTCCGTTTTCGGTGCCTTAAAATTAATGAGCTGAGCTGAGCGGAGTGGCGCGGCGGCGTTGCCACACTTTTCGCAACTAATTCCCAACAACTTGTTACAGCAGCGAAACTTTTGCCAACCCATCGCGACCAAGGAGGGTTAAGGGCTGCAGAAGGACCCGGTCCCGGACCCGGACCCGGACCCACGACCTTCCTGCCTCACGCCGCACGTATACGTATCCGTATCTGTCCGTGGTTTTTTCTGCCCCTCATCCTCTCTCTCTCTCTCGACAACTGGCAACGTTATTTGCGCAAAATTTTCGCTTCAAAGTTTGCTTATTGTTTACGTGCGTTGCTTCATTAAGACCTAACAAGGTGGGGGCGCGCTGTTGCCGGTGCCTGGAACTGGAACTGGTGCTGGAGCCTCCTCGCCGGGTAGTTGACTTACGGATATATAGTTACACTACGGCAGTACAACTTGAATTGGGTCAGACACACTCAGCGAACTTGCAATTGTTGTGCTGCTTGGGCAGCAGGGTTACGGAGCCGGGACACCGGGGTCTTAAGAGGGGTAGGTTATGATTTCAAGAGGCGCGTGTTTATTTGCTTTTGATATAGATTGGATTGCGGCATAAGTGTGCACAGCAGATCATGGGACAGATAAAGTTACTAGACCAACTCGTGTTCAGACAAACGAAACCCTTGATTAAAGTTCTCAGAGTTCTTATTAAGGGAATTAAACTGAGAGGAAGGAGTAAATAATACAGCAGAAGGAGAAGGATAACTGCTTGAGGCTTCTGAAATAAGGGAGGCACCACTGGGTTTCTGATCGAGGTTTACATTCAGCGGGTTTACCGAGCAGGTTCCAGATAGACCTTGTTGGGAATTCTAGTTCAAGTAGTTTAATTCTAGAAAATACTTTCTGGTTCGCTTCTTTCTCAAATTCTCTTAGGATCCCTTGCATTATTAAAATAATGTTCTAGTCCTAAAAAATAAGTGAATTTGTAGTACAATTAATTTTCTTTAATCTACAATGCTTTTAAGGTAATTAAATCACTTGCAATAAACAACTACAAAAAACGGAATTAAATTACAGCAAAACCAAAGCAATTTAAATAATTTAAAGCTTTTTCCCAGTCCCTCCCCCAATAAAAAATCTTTTCTAAAAATTCAAACAACCCCCGTCGCGTTGACTAAACTAAAAAGCCGTTCAATTTCCAAATGAGCAGGCCAATCGACGGGAATAGCAACAAAAGGCGAATATAAAAAGACGAACCGAAGCGGAAATTGAAATAAGCAAGTGAGGCAAAATAATCAAAAGAAACAAAAAGGTCCCAAATAAAAGAGTCCCAAACGAACCGAGGACTGAGGGAGCCGAGGGATGCGAGGCATCCCCAACGAACCAAAATCATTCAAATCAGTGAAAATCAGCGCTGAGCCTCAGTCAAAAGTCCAGAAATTAACATTTCCACTAGAGTAAACAATCAGCGGTGGCGCCAAAATCACAGAAAACAAAAAACTGCGGAAAATCGAAAAAATCAACAGAAATTTGAATGGTGTGCAAATTGGTTTTTCTGCTCCACAAGGGACCAGCAGGGAGAGGGCGGAAAATGAAAGACAGGCGCTGCGAGAAGTTTTACCCCAAGGAATACTATTAAACAAATTTATTCGATATAATTAGAAAACTTGGCGACTTTTGAAGTAATTCGCTTAATTACTTTAAGTGCACAAAATGACGGCGAGGACCAAGTTCGAGTCGGCGGTGCCATTGACTACCAAGTCCCAGTGGGGCCAGGACACCAGCTGCCCCCAACCAGGAATCGCTGAGCGTCGAGCCATCCTGGTGACAACAGGACAACGGAACAACAGAAAGGCGCCGCAAGCCAATAAAAGTTATGCCACGTAAATCGCAGAAATGTTCAAACTGCCTGCTAGCCATCCAGCCAGCCTTCCTGCCTGACTTTGACATGAATAATGCCCGGAATGGATAATGGGCGGAATTTTCGGCGAACGGCGTGAAATTAATTGATGACTCGGATAATTGGGAGTGTGGGAGCCAGAAGGATGTGCTAACAATACAATAACATGGTGAGGTTATGAAGGTTAAGCATTTTCTTAGATTAAATATTTACCAGCTTAATCCTAAATTTGCAAGCAATATCCTTAGGAACTTTTTGTGTGTGAGAAAAGTATAGCTTAACCTAGTATACCATGTTCAAGAATATTTTTTCTGCTTGAATATATTTAATATTTAATATTTCTATTACAATACTTGCTCTACTTAAAAGCCACCTATTAAAACACTAACTTTATCCAAGTTACCTCTAATAAAACCTAGAAATAGATAACCTCCCATGGCTTTGCATCCATTAAAGCCCCCTGAAATACCCACAAAAAGCCACGTTTACACACAGAGTTCAACGAATTAATACGCATCGCAAATCAGAATCGCCAACTGACCTAACTCAACCGAAAATGAACCCCAAGCGGGGCTAACCCAGATTCGTGTTGCGACAATAACCGTTCGCCGTCAAGCGCCAGAGTTCCGGTACAAACTTGAAAACATAATCCCGCTTCCGGTGACCACAATTTCCGGTAATATGAAAAACCCACAATAAGCACAGCGACAGCAACAAATGCTAAGCCCGAGCCAAAAACAAAAACAAAACCAAATAAAAAAAAAAAGAAAGAGCTCAGCGTTTCGTTTCGTGGTTTTTGCGTTCGCAGTTCCGTATAAATTTGATGCCAGGATTTGCCGGGACGTTCAGGACGCTGAGCGGGCAGAAATGAAGATGAGATGGTAATAAGGATAAGACGCTTGTACATTAGGCAGCGAAAGGATCCTGGAATCAGGAGCCAGGAGCCAGGCAGCAGCAGAGAGCGGAAGGCGGAAAGCCAAATGGCAGGCGGGCAAAAAGGCGTTAAAAGCCACGACGAGGACTTTGTCAACGCAAATGGCCAGGATGGACTTGGCCTAAAGTGCGGCAAGCAGTTGATAATGATGTTATTACCATAGGAATGCTTATGATAAGCCACCACCAAAGCCAGAGCGCGGGAGAGGCAGAGGGTCGGTAATAAAAATTAATGTTTATTTTGCTCACGCTTTTAATTAAAAATCGTCAGCCAAGCAAATTGAAAATTAAAATCCACATTTTATGGTTGACCCAGAAAAATGTGTGAAAAATTTCAGCTATTATTGTTTCACCCTCGCCGCGCCACGCCTCGCCTCGCCTCGCCTCTGCCGGGTGTTTTTCGGTGCGACATTTTTGGTTCTTGGTAAAGTTGAAATGTTTTGGCCATAAAGTTTGCACACCCCCTCGCTCCGCCCCTCTCTCTCGCTCTTGGCCATCTTTGTCTTGTTGCAAATGGCGAAAGTTTGCGCTTTAAATAATTGGCAAGGCAAGCAGAAGTGGCCAGTGAAGGGAAAGTGGCAAAGCCCGGCAGTTAGTTTTAAATATTGTTGCTAATTTGCCACATTGTGCGTGCGACTGAAAGCTGGATTAAAATTATGAGCTGGCCATATTTTTTGAAGTGTCCAGGCTGAAGCTGACGATGACGACGGCTCTGACGCGGACGATGATGAGCAGAAGGCGCAAAACTTGAGCAAAATGGAAGAAAAATAGTTGCTGAAGAGTGCGAAAAATTACAAGACGGCTAGATTAAAAAATCTCATTTATATTGTAGAAGAAAAAGGGAACGTGGCTGGACGAGGGTGTGAAGGATGAAGTTTACTTAACGAAATGAAAGGAATTGCAAAATTTCTACAATAAAATTACAAGTTGGCATAATTTCAAGATAAGATGAAGTGGACTTGGGCGTTGGCTGAAGTTTATGGAGCTTGGTAAGCTTTAAGGTAAAATTTTTGAGTATTTAAATTGATTAAGCAACGTTTTATATTTAAGCAAAATAAATTACTCTCTTTAACTTTATTTTCATTAAAAATTACATAACTTGATTTTCATTAAAAATTTCTTAAGAATAAGTAATCCTTTGAGTGAGTCCCCAAATTAGTGGTAAGCTTCCTCGTGGAACTCCAGTGACAAAACGTATCGAAGGATAAGTCCTTAAACCTCTTACGGCTTATCCCAACAAGTCCCAAAGCTTACTCTGACGCACTTCCGGACGGCTGCTGTTGCTGCGTTGTTGCGGATGTGTGTCCCTTCACGTGTTATCCTTGGCCGAGGATAACCGCATAACTGTTTTGGCATCTTATTACGGGCCAGTTGACAGGTGCATGACATTCTGTGGTCGAACGCATCGAAAGGACGCACAGGACGGCCTGAAGGGATATCGGGGGAGGGACATCGAATCACATTCACGCCCGCACTCACGAAACTTCCTGCAGAGAGAGAAATAAGTGTCAAAATATCATCAACAAATTACTGGTTTTTAATTATAGAAATTATATTAATATAAATAGTTATTTTGGAATATAATTTTTACCAAGCATTTGTAGTAAAATGATTAATTAACATTGACAATTTAATTTCTTAATCATTATGACACGATCCTCATTAAAGGCCTTTCGTAAATGTACATTAATAAAATGTTTAATACATGACAAGTACATATCAGGAATATATCAAAATTAATGAGTAAGATATAATAGGTGAGATAGGATTAGTTATTAAATCGCAAAGCCCTTTGAACTTTATTAAATAACTAAAATTGTAAAGTTTGTCAAGTATTCCTCACTCTGTATCATCGCTGGTAGACCGAATATAGCTGATGTCCTGGTCAGAGGCGTCAACGTGGCAGAAAAACGAGCAGACCGCAGAAGCCAACATTGAATGTCCTGTCGGCTGTCGCCTGTCTCCGGTTACCCGATCCAAAAACCCAAAACCCAAAGCCAAAAGCCCAAAAACCCCCTTATCCTGGATCCTGGTGGGCAGTCGCTGGTATCTGCTATCAATTGCCGCCGCTTGGCGTCAAATTACATTATTGCAAAGTAAATATAAATGGGATATTGAATATACATATAGATTTGTGCATAGCATATAGCGATTTATTCGCCGCCAGACGAGAATTGCTGACAGCTTTGAACTTTTTCCGTGAGTTCGTGCCTACACAAAAAGGTTATTAAAATTGGCGAAGCACTTGCCAAAGTTTTCATATACATTTTTTTGTTTTCCCTTTTTTTTCAATTTGTATTTTCTTTCATTCGTTTTCCATGCACGAATTGAGCGCCATTTTCGCAAACTGTTGACAGCTGGCGATAGGCGGGCGGCGGAGCTGGGTTTTTCACAAGAGATACAAAAAGGATTTAAGCTCTTTAATCCTGTGCCAAAAACTACTTTTCGACGTTTGACGCTGACGGACAGCGTGGTGTGAAATTAAATTCAGCTTGATGATGGAAAATAATGGCAAAGACAGTTGTTGAATTGTGAAATATGATCCCCAAAAGAAAAGTTTCTGTAGCGGAGTTAATAATGTTTCTTTAACTTCAACTAGATAATTAAAAAAAAAGTTGATTTCTTAAAAAATTATTGATCCGAAATAAGTTAATAATGTAAGCTGAATATTGTACGGTAGCTAAACATTTAATTATCGCTTTGGATTGTGGGAATTAAGTAAGGTTATGGACCATTCGAATGTTGCTTTAAATAATCCTAAATAAACTCCAGTCCATTGAGTAATTTACCTACAATATTTCCATCTGAGAACAAAATATCTCTTCAATTTAAAAGTGCCAAGCTCGATGCAAAGTTGGTCTTAAATAATCCTAAACAAACCCCTGCACGAGAACGGATGACGGCTCCTTCCCTGCCCGACTGTAGTCGCCAAATTTGCAGTGTCGTGCAAATAATTTTAGGTTCAAAACCCTGGCTGTCAGTCTGTCTGTCAGCCGCTGCAATGGCAATCTGTGCCTGTGTCTGGTCGCTTATTTGATTTCTCACAACTGCCAAAAAGTTACTCTAACCCCGGACTGGCGAACAGGACTGCGTCCGTCTGGCGACGGCGGCGTCTATCTTCATTCGATTCCAGTCGATTTCCTGGCTGAATGCGACTGACTCTACGTCATCTTGACGTAAGTCAACGGATTTCAGATTGGTCACGTAGCGACGACGTCGTCAAGATCTGTTCCGTCTGCGCATTTTCCCCGTGTTTTGCCATATTTCAGAGCCCACTAAATATTCGAAAACTTATCGTCGGCGATATGGGTATCACCCAATTAAAAAGTTTTTTATCGCCCCATGAAGATAGTTCCTGCCATAAACACATCGAGTCACAGGTCCGTGCATAAATATGCAAATTTAATGTATTTTTAAATAATTTTCTTGTTTCCGACGGCATCGTTTTGCGGCCCACGCCAAAAGCATTTTCGGTTTCTATTTTTGTTCTGGACGGGTTAAGAGTTGAATGTGTGTTTACCCCGATCATCGAATCATCGATCAGCGGCAATTAGGCGGGGAAATGTAGAGGAAATTATAGAGGAAAGTTTTCCCCGGCGAAAGTTTTCTCGGCTGAATTTTATGGCATTTAGATTGGGCGTTTATGTGCGGATGGTTTGGGAAATATTTATGATTGGATTAGGGGCCAGCAAACATTCGTTAATCCCATCCGAGAGATATTTGTGGGATCTCTAAATGTGTGTTCACATATTTTGATATGCACATTAGGGCGACGAATGCATAAATAATATTACTAAATTCTTTGTGAAATGCTAAGTAAATCTTATAAAAGCTTTGCTATTTTTAAAGGTAAATATCTAATAAAATCAAAATTTAACGGAGAAAGAGTAAAGTATTATGATTAAATAAAAGTCTTCATTTAATGAACATCGTTAAAAAAGAGCACAAAAAATGCAATCTCTTTTTTTAACAAACATTTAAAATCTTATTTGTAGGTGAATATATTTTTGGCACTAATTCTTACGGCCCATAACCGTTTAATAAACATTTCCTAATGTCAGAATAACCCGTTTATGTGCCGTATATTTTTTAAGCCTTTATTTACGTTCCTAATAACGGTTTAAAACTTTCTTTTCACTTCCTTGGGAGAATAAGTTCCGTTCCATGCCCATATTTTCGCCATAAACTTAAACATTCTTTTGTGCACTCGCCCCTGACGGGGTATTTATGATTTTATTTTTATTACACGAAAGAGGTATTACGTCAAAATGCAAATTCGCTTCTTTCGTTTGAGAAAGGCATCAAATTAATTTTATTTTCATTATGACTCATAAAACGCCGCCGCAATGTGGAAAGTTTTTGGCAGCCAGAGGATCTGAAGAGGAAACTCGGTGACCCAAAGCCGGGAAAACAAACACAAAAAATTAGGGAACCCTTTTTTCGCCGGGCGCGCCGGCAGGCGGCATTTAATCAAGCTACTCGGGACACACAAAAAATGTCCAAAGTGCGTACTTCCAGCCAACACATAATTAAGCTTAATAAATTTCTAATTATCAGATGGTCAGACTAAGTGAATAAAAAAGGGTCTAAGGACTCACTCAGTCCCGCGAACACATGGTGCTGCTGGTCCCGGTTTTGGCTTGGGTTTGGGGTTTGCAAATTAACCCTTTTTATGGAGGAGCCGGCAACCAGAACTCCGACCTCGGCCACGACGACGACTTGCCGGTAAAACTGCGCTCGTAAAATGTCCAGTTTTATGGGCGTCGTTGCTCGTCAGTTGCTGCAGCAGTTTAAATTTAAATAAATTGTACAAAACTGACTGCCGCCGAAGAGTTGGGCAGTCGGGCAGTTGGGAAACTCTTTGCCACTTCCCACGTGGAGGCTTTTACGAGTTGGCCGGGAATTAAAAGTTTATCTTGATTCTCAAAGCCGTTTGAGCGACAAAGGAGACGGCGACACGGCGAGCTGCATAATTAGACACCCGCTGTCCGTCTCTTTCGCTGACCAGCTAGCCCTCTCTCTTTTCCAGCCATCAGTCGTTGTCTCCCTTTTTACAGAGAAAGAAAACAAAAATCTTAAAACACTAAAAAAAAATTAATGCTAAATTTAAAATTTTAATTTAAAGTCTACAAAAGTCCTCTGATTTCTTAGGAACTTATACTAATTTCTAATATTTATATCTAGTCATCATTCGTGGTCTGTTTTTTGCACAAAAGGATAAAATGAGACTTTTAATACCATGCATTACAATTTTTAGTAATTTTTGATGAAAGTTAAATGCCCCTTTGCCTTATTGTTTAATTGGCATATGGAAAAGTAAACGAAATGTCCTTGTTTGTATTGTATAAACTTTTTGTAATATCCAATAAATACCTCCCTTTTCCTCAGTGTAATCATTATTCACGCTCAGTTGACCACCTGTGAGTGGGACTTTTGTTACGGTATCGTGCTCGGTTCCAACCTGAGCCCGAACTTTGTCCTATGGCGTTGACACAACTCGAATCGCTTCAAAAGAAATTAGCATAATTGAATTAAGCATCGATAAGCTATGTTTTCTTTCCTCCTCGATTGCAGTCGATATCATTAGCTGCCGTTGCACAAGTCGGAGGGAAAAAAGCGAAAGATAAACCTTCGAGCACAATGCTTATGTTTGGAGTTCATTAATTTAACATTTGATAAGGTCGCACTGAAGGGTTAGGACTGGTGGTGTCCGTTAGATGTCAAAATGGGCAATAAACGTTCAGCGTTTTTAACCCTTGTCCAGGAATGGATTCGCCAGGGTTGTCAGCTGCTAAAAAAGAGCAATGAAGGCACTCCACTTTAAGAAATAATTTATGTGAGTTTTATATCTGCCAGAGTTCTAATGCTAAAGATAAGGTCAACATTAAGTTTTATGATTTAAAAAATGTGTGAACTTTAAAGAGTTGTCTTTGGGTTTTATTGAATGCATTCAGATATGTAAATTCCCTAATAAAATATCTCCCCAATGTACCATGTTCATTTCCCAGACTTTACATTAATTTCCAGCCATCGGACATATCAATCGTCTAATCCCATTTCGCATTATCGATGCAGACATGACGTGCGATAACAAGGCAAAGTGCTGTCCAAATACACCTGACAACCCAGGCAAAACAACTGATTCCCATTGCCGACTGGCAAGTGCCCAAGAGTAAAGACTTTTCCTAAGCCCAGACAAGCAGACAGTTGGACAAATATTTGATATTTAATCTTATGAAACAGCAAACAGACAAACAGAGTAATGGAACGAGGCAAAAGGCGACGATGTCTGCCCCCGAATTTTGCCAGTCAACGCATAAAATTGTAATTAATTAAATTTAAAGTCGTGTCAACGGGGCGGATGGTTGGACGGTTAGCTTGGGTGTTCGGTGGCAGACAACGCCCCGAAAGGATTAACAAATACAATGGCCAAACAACTTGAGGCTTAAAACTCGGCACTACAAAACCGAAGACAAAATGCAAACATAAACACAAACACGAACACAACGAATTCAAATACAAACACACCGCCCCACCCCAAACGAGGGGGGCGTGGCGCCGAAGTCCAAAAGTGCTTTTAACCTACTTTTTAAAAAAGAGTAAACAGACTCGCAGCGCCATCCAACATATGCATAAATAGACTTTAACCCCTTGCGGGCGGTACCGCGGGGAAGGACCAGGAGTGAATGAAAGAGTAAGCAGACATCCTGAGGTTGGATAGTGATGGACTGGAGGATTCCCTGGAGAATAGCTCGAGTATACCAAATAAGTATATTGTAAATTAATCCGATTATTTCAATTACTTTATTTTATTTCACTAATTGGCAATTAATTTAATATTTATCCAATGCATTTACTGCAAGGAGTTATTCTTATTTATAATAACAATTATTTTAGAATTCAGAATTCCGACTTGGGATTTTCTTGCGCTTAATGTTTATAGGCCAGAGGGGATTTTATTTTCCCCTTTTCTCTTGTAAATTTTAACTAATAATAATTGGCTTAATGCAACAAAATTAAATAGTAAAAACCTATAGTTATACTTTCTCTGTATGGTACCAATATACCTCTTAAAAAATATATGCTTTTTGGGTATAAAAAGTGTGGACCACACTTTGCTTTTTGGTCGTTCTTGTCGCAATGCTTTCAACAAAATTTAATCTTATTTACATACACATATATACACACATAAACGAACACGCACACGCGTACACTTTGGCTGTGGCACACTCGCACACTCTTACAGGCCCTCATCTACACTTAACAGTGTGCAGAACGTAATCCTTTAAATGAGTTTAGCGTCACGTTCGCACTTATGCGTTAAACACGTGTTTTTTGCCCCAGCATTATCCTTTTGCCTAGGCACTCCTCACAACTGGTTGCGGCCCGCGAGGGGGGTGGTCTTTTGGGGGATGGGTGTCCTGCCTGCGAGTCCTGCAGCTCGCCCTTCCTCTCCCCCGTGCAATATGCAACGCGTTTTTTGCAGCTCCAACAGCTGCACAATTCAAAATGTCAATTGAGGCAGTCCGTCGCAAGGCAAAAAAGAGTGAATGGACCCACGCCCCCGAGCCATTCCCCCAAACAAGGACCTAGGTCTCTATTCCTGGACTCCAAAACACTCTGATCCTGCGAGTTTTGTTTGTTGCAAGTACACTAAGAGAAGAATTCAGAAGAAATCGGATTGGAATTTGTGATAGGAAAGAGGACGATAGTTCTTTAATTAATTTTCTGAATAATTAATAAACTTAAATAATTATGCACCATATTTACAATTAATTAAATAAAATAAATGCTCCCCAATATCGATAACTATTTCAGTTAATTTAAAATTAAGTTTCAAAGAAGAAGGTACTCATAAATCTCAATATTTATTCCCGAGCTCCGATTTTCTTCTATGTGTGCTTCTCCCTCAGTTGGCCAAGCGCCGCTGGCGGGATTCAGTTTAGTCCACGCCACTGCACCAACAACAACTAGTCCTTTCGGGAGAAGCAAGAGGCGGGCATTGTGGTGCAGGAGGCAGGAGGCGGGGGAAAGGACCTGAGGGCAGGGGGAAAGGGTTGCATGCAAGAGCACTCAGTGCGCAACGTTGGCTCATTAAAGTGGCATATTTCACACATAGCCCGAGCGACAACCACTGAACCAAAGGCTACGACAGCAACTTGAGTGGAGTGAGTGCCACACGGAAGAAAAGGATCGGGGATACCCTTTTGGAACCAGCAAGTGTAATAGAAATAGCTTAAGGAAATATACATATTCTAAAATAATAAATAAATGGAGGACATCAATATTTTGGAAATATATTAAAAATATATTAAACAATACCATTATTTTCATTCCTTTTTCTTTAAAAAATTTAGAAATAACAACCTATTTATTCAAACATTATTGATTTTATTTACAGACAACTTTGGTTTTAAATAGAGTAGTTCTAATAATAGCCTACTTTCTCCCCCAGAGTTTCCTTGAATTATTCTGTGAATCTCTAAATTAATTCAGCACCGAGTCCTTGGACTTACCTAACCCAGTAAAAAGCCAAGAGAGCAAGGGAGGCCCGAAAGTGCAAAATGCCCCAAGAATGCCATCCGAGGACTTTGACGTTGGCGTTTTTCTAGCTACGTGCGGCATGTTTTCTGGCTCCTGGCATGTCCTGCCAGGCTGGAACGAGTGCGAGTACAGTTGGACACCGGCTGTGAGAGTTAAGTGCTGGCAATTTGGCCTTCTTTTTCACAAAAGTCTTTTGTCGCACTTTGTTGGCAGTTGCCGTTGTTGGCTGTTGCGTTGCGTTGCGTCGGGGGACGTCGCGAGTATGTGGGAAATTATTTTAATTGTTTCGCAAGTGCTTAGAATGCCTCGAACTTAATGGACTTGCCGGAAAGTGGGTTGGGTCCGAGAGCTTGCTCTGTTGTCTAAATTAATGCCAAGGGAAATGCCATTTTTCGTTTGGATTAATTTCCTCTTTTGTTTAGTTAATTTTTGAGAAAGGTTTTTTGGCGCTCGCCAGTTGGGAATGGGAAGTCACCAAGGGCCCACCATAATTATACCTTTGCCTCTACAATAAGGAAGTTAATTATTTATGTTATTTCTAGTCTTTGTTACACTTAATTTAATTAATTCATGATGTGAGAAATATTACTAAAATAGAAAAAACCATCCGCTAAGCAGGGCCCTTAAAATCTAGAATTCCATAGAGTAGCCCAGGCTGGCAAAACCCTATTAATTAATTTATACGGTTAATTGTGGCAGCCAAAAGCCGATTTACCATATAATTACTATCCAATATTCATAAATACAAGCGGCGTGTTCGTAAAAACCCATTACACTAAATTAATTTCACAAGGACAGAGGTTGGGTGGGGCGCACAGAGGGCACTTTTAGTGAAAATATTAAATGCATTGCAAACAGCGGAAAAAAATTATGGAGTTCGGAGGGGGCAAAAAGAACAACGAACAGCGGGCAATATAATAATAAATAACATGCAAACGAGGCGAAATCAATGTAAAACGCGTCGAAGCGTATCATTAGTGGGCGGTGGGCTGGGTGGGTGGCAGCGAGGGCGTGGCAACGACAAAATAACCGCACGCTGTCAATCAATATGCATGGAATATGCGGCAGGCAGGCGAGGCCCCGCGAGGGTGTCCCAGCTATATATAATCGAGGCATATCAACAACTTGCCGTCACGCTGGTTAACACTTCAATAAATCGATAAACGCATCAAACAGAAAACGGAAAGCGGAAAACAGAAAAGCTGTTGCATAATTATGACCGTTTGTGGGCCAGGCCCAGACGGAGCTTTAATTAAATTGCCGGTGTATTAGTGCGAAAGCGATTGGCAGTCGCCCATCAAATTGGCGAATCGAAGGGAAACGCTGGCGGTCTCCATCCACATGCATTAATCATACAAAAAAACGCAATCAATCGAGCGCAGTTCTACGGCTTGCTCACTTTCCCGTTAGCGACATACACTTATCCCGGGGGTTATTTTGAAATAGCATAAAAAATGTGTGTTTGAGGGGATTAAAACGGACGAATTAAGGAAGGATTACATTTATTTTTTGCTAACAAATGCGGTTTTTATGGGCACCAGTTAAATAACTTGCATTTTTTATTTCTATTGATATATTTTAAATTACATATATGAGGGGATTATAAGAATTCAAAGATTATTCTACTTATTTTTTTTAAATTAAATAAATTACATCTCTTGTAATTCACAAGTGCATATCAGAAACATATTTAAATTATTTCTATAATATCTCTGTATTTTCTCCAGAGAGGTATTTTATTTATTTCTGCAGCTACTCACAAAAAAGATTCTGTAATTCAGATATAGAGAAGCAAGAGATTGAGGTCAAGGAAACTCCAAACCTTTATGGTAATTGGCCAAGGTAGTCCCTATAATTTTTTTAGATGATTCCCATTTTGATATCAGAGCATCTGTCATTCGTTTGCGACCCTTATTTATTCCCACGGAAATTTCATCTGCCGTTTCCAAGTGAATGGGCACATCAGTCAACGATAACGATGCCGATACCGATTGCCGGTCCGTCAGGTGCGCAATGCAAAAGGGGAAAATTAAGTATCCAGCAGCACCAGTGCACCAAAGGATCACACCACCTACTACCCACTATTTGCTACCCACCACCCACCAATCACCCGTATTCGGCATCCCGCCCAACGGAATACGGCTGTAAACTGAAGTTGGCGCACGTGTCCAACAAACGTTTGCCTTGGCACTCCACTCTCCACGCCGCTCCACTTGCCACTTGCCACTCCACTCCACTCTGCTCCGCAACTGCCACGTGTCGATGCACTTGTCAGCATATGTTCCACGTGATTCCCAACTGCCACTAGTGCCTTTTGCTCCTGGATTACTTCCGTTCTGCACTGCGGAAAAAAAATCACAAAATAAAAGAGGCTTTTTACTAATATAGCGGCTTTAAAATTGAGAGAATTTCAAATAACTTTCTAGACTGAAAATGGAAATAATAAAATGAAGGAAAAAAAAACACACACACGGCCAAAGGATTTTCTTCCTTAAGTATCGTTTAAGATTAATTCGGAGTATCTTTTTTAAAATATAAAGCTATATTAAGTATTAAACATGTTTAGGTTATCAATAAACTTATTGAGTTCTTCTTTTGGAAAATATATTTTCAACTGTATTTAATTTGGAATCGCACCACCCAATCCTCCAGAGAAAAGTGTGTGGGTGTCATTATGGGGATAGCCTGCGAATAAAAGCCAACTAATGGCGGCTTTTGTCATTACTTCGTGCTATCTAGGATCTGCTGGCCTCTCGGCATCCTTTTGCCTTAATATAATTTTGCAACTTGTTGTTTGCTATCCTTTTTTTACTAATTTTATTTAGCACTTTGCTGGCTGTTGTTGCCGCTACTGCTGGGTTTTTAATGCTCTTAAATGCAATGCAATTTTTATCTGGTCTAAAAGGATTCCCAACCTTCCGCTTTTTATTCCACTCCCGCGCCGGATTACGTGTTTTTGCATTTTGAGCTGGACTTGCATATCCTGTCCACGTCCTTCTGCATCCTGTCCCGTTGTGTTATCTTGCGGTTTTTTGCATCAAGTTGAGAATTTTCTCATTAATTTCAACGTTTTTCTGCAGCTGCCGTAGCTGCTGATGTGTTTTGTGCTTGCGGACAGTTGTCGGTTGTCCCCTTGGCTGAGGTTTGGTCCTATCCCACTGATTGTGGTTCCCAGAGAGAGTGAGTCCTGTATGTCCTGATGGCTGGCAGGACGTACAGGGCCATTCGCCATCAAGAGCAAATTAAAGCTAGTAATTCACAATGTGAGTGTGGATTTCTCTTTGGGTTTGCTAAGAGTAAAGGCATAACTTTCCATTGATTTTAATTAATATTCCATATCTTTCTATAAAAAAGAAATACCCCAAATATGATTTTATCCAATTATAAATATCCGATGGCTTAACTCACTCATCTGCCGTTTACCCCTTGTAAACACCAACGAATATCTCTCTCTCCAAATTACAATTCCCCAAAAATAAACCCAGAGCAGTGTTCTGCATAATTCCTGGGATCCCGAGCCCTTCACATCTGACACATCGCAATTGCCTCATTTGAAGTTCATCAACCTACCGCACTGCTCTTTAATATCCATGCCTCATTTCCGATGGGTGATTCCGGTCAGTAGGAGAAGAAATAATAATAACGAGAGACCGAGCGAAGGGTCGGGGAAATTCACACAAATTAAAGCCAAGTCAGGAAAATTCAGAGCAGTGAAACGGAAAAGCCAGAGAGAAGCAGAGAAGGACCGGCCAAAGTCAAGTAGACAGCCAAGACAAACACCAATTAAATGCACATAATGAAAATGTTGTGCCGAAAAGTCATTTGGAGCAACTAAATTACAACTTCCACTCTACATTACATGGCACGGCAGCGGAACCTCCTCAACCTCTGGACTCGAACCAAGAACCCAAGAACCCCAAGCCTCATCCCCAACCTAACCACGAACGGAGCCGAAAAATCCACACAAAATTAAAAGTCTGCTGCAGTTTGCGAAAGGAGAAACAGATGGCTACTGCAGCGAAATGAAAACAAACACCCGAATTTGTGTCTAAAGTGTTTTCCACCACGAAAAAGGAAAAACACTGCCGGAAAAAAGACAATCCCAGGGCTAAAGTTGGTTTACCGCTCGGCTGAGCGGCGAGAAGTTCAATGCTCAAGTTCATGAACTTGGGGGAAAGCAGCTCTAACTCTAAAGGGTTTTCCTTCTGGTCCGCTGACGGAGCAGTTTATAATTAGAAACCCAACCGAGTCCCATCTCCATCTCCACCTCGGGAGTGTCTCAATCTGAAAGGAAAGTCAAGTGGATTTTGGCGGCAAAAGTGGGGAATGCACTGTGCACTGCCCCGGAGGAAATTCACGGATGAAGTCGGAGCAGTAGTCAGAGTCCTCTGCCATCGGTTACGTAACGTGGGATTTTCTATTTACTCAACGAAGACGGCGACGACGAGGATGACGGCGATGATGGCGACAAGTGCATACGGCTCCTTGGAAATTGACAGAAAACAAAAGCAAACAATTTGTTGGCGAGCAGGTTGCCTATGTAAATAAAAGGCAAGAATGTAACGAAATTCTTTAAGTAAGTTAACGAATATGGAATTCTCTTTAAAGAAATTAAAGGAAATTTACTAAATTATTACATTAAATTCCAGTTAATACTTTAGTTTGGGTAACCTTTTGTTAATGTGTATAGCATTCTAAACCAAGATATACTTTTATTTAATAAATACAAAATAAAAATCGTTTTAAGTTCTGTAATTCTAAAAGTGGCCAAAAACAATATACAAAGAATCCAATTTTCCGATTTTATGATCTTTAAACCTTATAAGAACGCTTCTCATGAAAATGGCAAACTATAGTCTCTGGCGACTTAAAAACCTCTCACAAGTGTATTGAAAACTTAATTTGAATAAACATTAAGCAGACGCAACAGCATCTGAAATTCATCTGTCGGGCCAGACGAATCCAACCTAGAGTATTTAAATTTTTAAACAAATAAAAAACGAAGCGGAACGCGCTCGCCATTGTAAATAGATGTGGGCGAGAGGGGCCTTTGTTACTTTGTTGTTGTTTTCAGCGGCTTAAGCAATGTTAAATATTTAACAAAAATAAGGCCGAGCCAACAAAAGAGGAGATTCCCGATTTTACCATACCTATAGCTGTTATATGGCTACATGTGAGGACGCTAAAGATATTGCCGGAATGGGGACCTGGAACAAAAGCGGAGTTTCGTGCTCGTGGTTAATCTTTTAAGTGTGCCGTATACACCGCGACTTCCCCGATCGTCCCAGTAGTATATATCGCTCGCGCAGCCTGTTTATATTTCGATTTAAAATTCCGTGCACGCGCCGGGCATTATAAACATTTTCCTATATGATGCCCACACACATATGAGTGCTGGAGTGCTGGAGTGCTGCTGCTGGGCCTCAGCTCCGATATTTTGTCTGCGAACTTCAGCGGCCGTGTTTGTTGTCGGCGGTTTTGCAACGTTTGCCACTGTCATTTGTTTGCTTTTTAATATGCAAATAAATATAATAGGACACACGATGCCTTTTAAATAAATACAGGCCAAAACATTTATGACAACTCCTCGGCGTGGTGCTGGCTCTCCTCGTTTGTCCGCCGATTTTATTGGCCGCGCGTTCCATTGATAAGCGGAGCAGACTGCAACTGCAATTGCACTGCGTCGGCAAATATAAATTGCAGGAAATGGAAAATAAAATGTTTATTCGCCATAAATCGGTCGAGCCGTTCGTTGGTTAACCAGTATTAAAATCGCGATCGTTCAGGTGGTGGTCGGTGGAGCGGTGGAGGGGCCAAGAAATTGTACAAAATGTTCAACTGGAATGGCCAAGCGATTGGGGGTCCGCCGGCGCAATCTTTGGCATTTGGTAGCCGGTTTATGACAGTTTTTCCGATTGCAGTTACAGGTTTTAATAGTTCTCTGAACGATTCGAATTATGATCCAAGAGATGCTTAACGGAGTGAATTTCAATCGTAGCAATGGATTGTTGGAACGTGTGGGTGGGCTTAAAATTCCTTTTTTCTCTTTAGAGAAAAATATAAAATTATGTAAAAATTAGTGCATTTAAAGCAATATAATAGTTCCAAATATGTTTGTTCTTTCTGTATTTATTTATAATAAAAGAACAATAAAGTCTATATTGAGAACCCTTTAAAAAATACTCAATTTCAGTGACAAATTTCTAGTCTTACATAAATATGTAATCTTCAGAAACTACATGTTTTCCATGTTATGCAACCGAAACTCTTTGCTGAATGCGCAACTCTGCAGGAGAGTGAATTTATAACCCGTAGTTGGCTATGTTGCAAGACCAAACTGCTTGCTCATCGAGTTGTCAGGCGAGAGGACTTGGCCACTCGGATCGGAGGACCGCATCCGTAACACTCGGCACATTATGCTCAGACAATCTAATGCCTTGCCTAATATTTATATCCGCTCTCGACTTAAGCTATTACCAAGACAAACACCATGGACATAAATCCTTCGAGCGGGCATCTGCATAATGCATTTATCTCGGCCCCTCTACCAAAAACCCAACTAACATGCAGACATGGCCGGCATTCATTTATCACATTTATCGCTTGCAAGCGAATGCAAAAATTCTATTACTGTCCACAAGAAGCACAGGACTTGGACGGAGTCCGGAGTCCGGAATCCTGGGAAGCAGACCATTAAAAATTATGGAATAAAATCTTGCACATCATGTGAGACCGACGACATATGCGATAAATTTGCCACAAAGAAAAAAATAAACCATGGATGCGGGAGAGATGCATTGGATGGGATCTTGAGATTTCCGCAGATTTTCTTTCACTGCATCGAGCGTTCGCCATTTATCACTGTCCAAGTTATGCCTGTTCGCACTGCATTTAAGCCGTGTCCATAAGGATCAATGAGGATAATTCGAATGTATGGCAAGCTTTGGCCAAATGTAATTATCGTTTGTGCCGCAATGGGGCACGTTTCGTATTGGAAGAGGTGGGCTGGGTGCTGTTTAGGTGGCTCTCGGTGGTTTTTGGGTGATTTTTGGGTGGTTTCTAGGTGATTCCGGGGCGGGGGTTGCTCGGATTTGTCATGGCTTTCAGCTGCACATTGTGATAAGCACATGTTATGGTTTTTCACACTCAACCCAATGCGATTGTGGGGTTAAATTTTCCGTGCTTGGATTTTTCGTTTTATCGATCGACTCCTTGTTTGCGGTTGTTACATGTTTTCCTATCTGGATTATGATTAATTGATTGCCAAGTGTTGGGGCCCCGCCACCACAATTATTGGGGGACGGGACGGGATGGCTTATTCCCGTCGTCACGCCCCTGCAATTCATTCGACTTTGGGTCAATGCTCCGAGTGCGGCAAGAGTTTTCCCACTTTTCCACGGAAAAGCATTAAACTGTATTGTTCCTATTTCAGCAGACGCTGATGTCAAACAGCTGGAGTTCTCCTTGGACTCGCATAAACAAGCAGCCATTGCACTCACACCAAATTGACAGCTCGAATCAAGCATAAGCAACGTTAAATTGGCACTTGGCGGCCAAAACAAAAGCTAAACGTTTGGTTGAAGGAACAAGGAATACTCTTTTTTTAATTTATTTTAAAATAGTTAATAAACAGATTTATAGAGATTAAAAAAAAATAATAATAAATAATATGTGATGATTTATTTTTGATTTAAAATTTCTTTACGCTTGTCATACATACTTTTCATTTTAGAGACGCTTCTTGCGCGAGAAGTCTGGATTTTTAAATTAAACCTTTTTTAAAAATTAAAAAAAAAATAGTGTCACCCCTTATGACAAACCCCGAAGGATAACGGTGCTGCCACAGCAATTATCAGAGTATAATGAGCAGTTTGTTGGTTAAACATGCCATCGAACGTGCCAAGTGCGGAGGAGTCTGCAGTGGCACATGTGTGCACGGCGGCAATCATTTAAATAGTTATTCCACTTTTCCCCAACCCAAAGCACACGGCAATGCAATTAGTTTAAAAGGCCAAAAAGATCAGGAGCCAAGACAAAAAAAGCAAGTAGGAAAAATGGGAAAAACTGCCAGGGAGTGACAGGCTGACATGGCAGGAAGAGACCGGGAGGATGAGCTATGGCACATGGAAGAATGTCAAAGCAAAATGAAGCCATTAAATGAACGGCAGAACTTGGAAGCCCCGAAAAAATCGAGTAGACGTCGCAAAAACACAGGCACGAAGGAGTGCTAAGCCAGAAAGCAGTGGCAACACAATTTAACACCCGCCGCCGACGCGATGGGCAGCACACAGTTTGACGGGCTGCAACGTCAACTTTGGCACAGCCACAGGAACAACAGCAAAAGCAAAAGCAGCAGCAGCAGCAGCAATACTCCCTGCAGCAACATCAGCAGCCGCAGCAGCAACAGCCATCGCCAGCCGGCAACATCATCTCCTCGTCATAGTCCGGATGGAGTTCCGCTCCTAGAGAAGATGGCGGATGGAGACGCAGGCCAAGTCTCGTAAACGTCGAAATCTTTCATGAGAAAGCACTGGAGAAACTATCGACTACTAGATTTTTTTATGAAAAGAGTAGGGCTTAAAAAAAATCAAAAAAATTTGGTTAAAAATTCACATAAGCATTAAAAAAAACAGCATTTTATAGAAGCATTTACCATAATTTTTTATATATTTACTATTTAATATATTCATAATATTTTCACATTAAAACCTCTTTAGTATGGATTCAAGATATTTTAGGTATTAGGAAATTCCTATAATTGTTGCTAAGAATTTGGGTTATTTACCTAAACTTTATTAATATCATAAGTCCCATTTCATCAGTGTATTTGTGTACCTTTGTACGGTTGACGTTGACAGGTCGCGAAAAAAAAACCTGTATGCTCTATAGCAGGAATTTCCCAGCTGAGATTCAGGTAAAGTCGAAATTTTAATGGCCTCCCTAGATGCAATAAAAGCTCAGGATGGAATGCTCAAAGTTTTCCAGATATGGTTCTTAGCATCCGCTTTTTAATTCTAGTTTCTTTAGTTGGCAAAGTCAAGACTGTGCTCCACATTAATCAGCTAATAATGCCAGACAATTAGCAATTGCGACAGCCATTTACTGTGAGTCCCCCAGATACTCCGAGGAACGAGAATCCCCATCCATTTTCATATGCCAACGTTTTCAGGTAGCGCAGCGCCGAAAAACTTTGCTCAGAAGACAAACGACTTCTCAGTTGGGGAAGGGTAAACAGGAAGAAATACTTATATATTTATTCAATATTTATCATTGGAGGAAAGCTTATTTATTCAATGCTGGGGAAGCTTTACTTAATAATTTGAAACCAATACAAATAATTCTAAAGAATTTATGTGGCATTCATAAGTCAGCGATCCGTTTTCCTTTCTTATTAGGATTAATCAACACAAATTTATCAGTTTTTATCTTACTCATAGTATATTTTTTCGTGTGCAGCTTGAAGAATAGGGGCTTTGGATCTGTTTGGGGATCTGCTTTTTGTCTGAGCCCCGTTCACGTGAGTTCTGCAACATTTTTGCAAAGTAATTGCTCATTTTGACAGGTCGTGCAACGCCCTTGTTTGCAGTGGCAGCTTCTTCTTCAGCGTCTTCAACGTTCTCTGCTGCTGCCGGCTTGTTGCTTCCTGCCAGCAGCAATGGATGTTGCAGTTGCAGCAGCAGCAACGGCAGCAGCCACTGCTGGCAGTAGAATAACCTGCAGCAGCCCGTAGTTCTTCACATGCGAGAAAGCAATAAAATCTTATAGTTTGTTTTTTGTTCGGCGCTGCCTGCCTTCTGCACATGTGGCGTACCAACAACGACAACGACAAATGCAACGACGACTTGGGAAAAAGGCGACAACAATGACGACACTGACTACTGACTCGGTCCTGTCACTGACAGCCTGTCAAACGGGGGCAGGACGAGAGGGGAGGAATGTCCTCCCGATGTCGTGAACCGTAATGCGACTCCTTCGTCCTTTATTCACGGAGTCTGTGGAAGGGTATGTCCTCTAAGCTTTCAGGAACTTTGCGTGGAAACTTAATACAAGTTATAATAAATCTATAAACACATTCTAGACTCTGTATTACACTTGATTTTATTAATTAAGTGTATAACTGGGGATTTTTAGGTAATAATTGGAAACAAAATATACTATATTTGATTTAAAACTTTATTTAATCGAATTATATATCATCTTGCTGTCCCAATCAGTTATTTCCGTAATCTTAAAGTATTAAATACAAAATGAACTGAAAAGTAGTTTCACTAAAAAAAAAGAGTTTCCCAAAATCAAAGAGCATCCCCCATTCGCCGAGTCAAACCATGAAACCCCAATACCCCTTGGTCGTACTTTTTGTACCACGTTTTTGCTCGATCTTTTTTTATTGCAACTATTAAATGCATTTCACAATAGTTTGTCGATGGATTTGTTATTGTTAGCCATAAAATTAATATGCGTTCTGGGGACAACAATGCAACGATTTTGATGACATCCCAGCAAGTGCGACATCGCAACTACACGGAGTAACATCTGTTTAGCATAACGCGCCAGCAACATTGAATGCAATT
Organism: Drosophila tani; assembly: GCA_008042535.1. Lineage (NCBI taxonomy): Eukaryota > Metazoa > Arthropoda > Insecta > Diptera > Drosophilidae > Drosophila > Drosophila tani. Next base: position 73,308 of record VNJO01003773.1, on the reverse strand, counting down.
CTATGGCATCGAAGTGAAGTTAGGGTTCCACATGCACCGCAAAAACATCTATCCAAGTCGAAGTTAAAATTGAGTTGAGTTCAAGTACAATATTGTTGAAGTGAAAGTTATTAAGATAGATTTCTTATCAAGTCGTTTGTGAAAAGTCTTATTAAGTCATTTTTTATTAAAATAAGTTTTAAGAAAAAAAAACTAAATTATTGTTAATTTTGCTTTCAATATAATAGATTTTAAATATTAATTTTATACATTTTTACTTTAAAATTATATCACCTAATATAAAATATATTTTTGAAATGTCAGAGTGTTATTAAAATGGTAAGTGAAACTAAAAAATATTTCTATCCCACATGAAATTAACAAACATTTCGTTCAGTGTGCTTCCTATATTCAGAGCAATACTTTTTGCTGGGCGAACGAGCAGCGAGAGTTTTTCACAATTTAAACGGATGACACGACACAAAAGTGTCAATCAAGCGAGCAGTTAAAGCCCCCGAGGGCCATTCAAGGAATTCTGATGGGGATGGAGTTGGGGTTGGCGTTTCCAGATGGGAATGGAGATGGAGATGGAGTGTCGGCATAGAGCAATCTGTCACAATCAATTAATTGCTCGCAGAACTATCAGCGGACATCAAACAAACCCAAAGGTAAACGCAGCCGATGCGTATCTATGAGATACGAGTTTGCCTTTTATCAGCACGCACGATCACTTCAAAGTGGGAAAAAATCAGAGAACGGGGAGAGTCGGGGACGCCGGGATTCAGTGGAACGGAAGTGATTGCCTTCACACCCATTGAGTTCACCGTTGCGGTTCGCTCAGATCGGATCTGTGGGTCCTCACTCCTCTCCTAGCCTCCGGTTCTCCACCGCGCCAGACCCGGCGGCAACATCAACGGAATCTCAGTCTAGTTTTTGTGTTGGGGGAAAAATATTAGATCGATAATTCGATCATGTCAAGGTGCCTTACTATAGATCTGCGTTTTTTATGTTGTGTGTTCGACACACAACTTGTCATGTTCACATTCGTGTTAAGGTTAAATGGAATTTGTTTTGGTCTTGTGACCTCTCAAGCGTGATTTCTCTTGATACAATATTTCTAATTGAAGGCGACACTTTTGGGTTGGAGTTTCCTTGGAACTTGCGTAAGAATTTATAGGAACAGGCATCTAAAAAGTTTGTAAAGATAGGTTATTATATAGTTTAATTTCTCTATATAATCCCAATTTATTTTGTTACACATTTTTTTAATCTAAAAACATCTGCCTTGAAGCCTTAGCCAAAGTTAAGGCTCCAACAAATTGAATTCTAATAAAACACATGCCACTTTCTAAGCAACCTTCATTAAAGATGCATTACTTCCTCAGGGAAGACGAGACCAATGCCCAAGAAGTGCAACTGCAAACAATTTGGCTCATAAATAACGCGTTGACAGTTTGTAATTTTGAAAAGTAATCAAGCAAAGCTAATTAACAACAGCACCCAGAGGCAGAGGTGTATACTCCCAGTGTGTTTTGTGCCCTCTCCAAATGAAGGAGGGGCTAACATACATTCAGCAGATACGTCGTATATGGCGGATATAGGGGGCATGTAGAAAGTCGCCGCTAATGAGAAAAATATGACACAATTGTAATTATCTGTAGGGAGCGGTGATGCCCGCCGAGTCCCGGCAGTTAATACCAAATATGCCAGACGCAGTCCGAGCAAGATGAATGAGCATGAATTATAAAAACATAAAAAAAAATAAAAAGAGAAGAGGAAAACCCAACAAGGAGACCTCTTCACGTGGCTGCAAATAGTTGCTACTCGTAGTTGTAACTGCAGCTGACATTTCTGTTAATTTTGATGTATGGCCAAGACCAGGAGGGAATACTATGTATATGTTTCACCGGGCTCCCTGGCTCGGTTGTTGTTGTTAACGGATTTCCACTCGGGGGAAAACACACGGGCAGCCGGAGAACGGAGAACGCTTGAAAAAACAATAACAGCTCGAATGAAAATGAAATGTGGGCGTTATAAATTCAGTCGGTTAGTAGTTGGCAGTACACCTGCCGACGGTTCCTTAATTGCGGGACAGGTAAGAGGTTAAAGGTCCCAAGTAGGCGCTATAAAGTTTCATTAACCGTGACGCACACACCCCGTAACTGATTAACAAAATGCGCATAAATATGGGAAATATTATCGGGGCAACTCGCGTGACAGCATCCCATGGCAGAAAATCCACCCCTAGGTACTGATCTGATGGCGAAAAATAATATGACGCAGTGAATTTCGGTTTCATGGGAAAAAATATAAACTCTAGGATGCACAACCTCGTGTCCAGGGGATCGCCTCCGACTGTGGGTGGCACACAGAACGTATATATAATATATATCTAGCCATCACTTGTGGCTGGGAAATATGTTGTGTCATTCCTGCCACTCGAGCGTGTGTGTGTCCTACAGATCATTTAACTTGTGAGCATGCAGGAAAATTTGTTCAGCCAGCAGCAAGTATTTTGGGTAATTTTTCGTATGGGAAAATCATTAGACAACTCAGAGAGGGGCAACATGTGCAGATCGGTGGAAAAGGAAAAGGGCAAACTGCTCGATATTAGGTTCAGAACTAATATGTGAATTAATAGAAAAAAATTAAAGTCATGGTTTTAGATAAGGTTCAAAGAAATAAATTAGTTAAAAATACAATTAATGTAATTCAGGCTACCAATAATAAAAAGAAAGAATTTTCTGACTACGTAAACTTTAAGGAATACCCATAAGGAAATAATAAATCCATAATTTCTACAAAGTATTAAATAGCAATCTTGAAGAAAGAGATCTCTAGTGACTATAATTCTGTGGTAAACATTTTATTTAAGATTTAACTGGCAAATTAGTTATAAAAACATTTATTAAACGTAAAAAGATAGTAAGGAAAACTCATTAAAAATATTCAATCAATACCAAAGATAAAATCCTAAAGCTTCCCAACAAGCAATAACATTTTAAACAGTTTAAACCGACCAATACACATGTAATCCACTTACAAATCCACACACAAAACCCAACTAAAAATCATTCAAAGTTTTACCAAATTATTTTCAGCAATTTGGGATGCATTACCTCATTTACGAAACTTTGACGTATATTTACAAATTGATTTACAAATACAAAAAATATAGATATGGGATGCAACTTTAAACAAACTTTTCGGGGTGCCAAAAGGGGGGCCGGATTTCAGTTTCAGTTTGACCCAGATCAGAGTGTAGCCGAAACATTCTCATAAATTGAAGGCATTATGCGCAAAATTTATGTTTAACAATTTATGCAGCCGAGATTCCCCAATTTGCAGGCGTATGAATCTCCACCAGTCTCCACCAGTCAGTGTGTTTACATCGCAGAGGAACAACTTGCTGCTGCAGAAGCCCGAAAAAAATTCAAATTACAACTTTACAACTTTGCAAGGCAGAGGAAAAGATTCTCACACTGTTTATCATAAAAGTACGAAAGGAGAAGCGAGCAGAGCAGCACAAGAAGAGGAAAAAAAGGGAAAAATCAGTGAGAAAGCATGGCAAATGTTTACACAAATTACGAATCCGAGTCCCCCTTCGATTTCTCCCCTCCGCTGTGTATATTTGAACGGCTACCGTATTGGAAAATAAACCAATTGCCTTGTGCATTCGTTAGATACGAGATACGATGTTCGCCTGAGATACATATATACATTTTTTTCGGGGAGTGTGGGAGGACGTGCAAACATTTCCAGCCAAAACTGACACACGGAGTACGTCAGATGATAATATTTTTCCAAATGTCGATGGTAGGCTACAAGTATATCGTGTATATGTGGGGAATGTGTTCGTGCTTGGTGAAGAGATCGTGATGAGGATGTTTTGAGGCTCCAAAGTCCTTAAATAGCAATTTTCTTTAAGTATGCCTAAGTATTTGTTTCAAAGTGAATGTACAAATTGAATGAAAAATCTATATTTCTTAGTCTTTCTGCAGAGAAATGCTTTTATAGCCTTAGCAACATTTTACTTGTTTATTTCTTTAATTTTTTTAGGAATAAAAAATATAAGGATATATCTAGAATATTTAGCCAGAATGTCTTTCTGTCTCACTCGCATCTCTAGCTCCTATCCATCGGAGTCGGACTGGAAAGCAAAGCGGATTGAAGGTGTTAAATGGGCATGAAACAGCTGCAATGCGGACGACGACGAGGACGTCGAAAAGGGACAACGGCAACGACAACAACTCGCAGGACAATCACCAAATAAATACAAACAACGTGAGCACTCTCCCCCCTCAATGGCTCCTCCTCCTCCTCCATGATGGTCGGCCGAAAAAGCTCAAAGGACGAAAACAAAATTCCCAATTGTTAATGCATGTTGGGATAGTAGGGGACATCGATCGGGAATGGCGATGACGACGACGACTCTGGGCATATGTAAATACCAATTTACGCTACGGAAATGTCAACAGCGACGATTACAACAACCATGCGGGGGCTCCCAGGGGTTATGTTACCCTTAACCCTTTGAGGCCGCCCCTTACCTACCTTCGGAGGGGTGCAGCCTGCTTAACCGCTGCTCACTGTTTGCTTTTAATTTTGTGCCCTCGCATATTAATTTTCACATCGATCGGGAATATATATAACTGACCCTGGGATACATGAACCATATAAGGACGCACCTTGACGCAGCCACTCCCCGCCGGCGCCCTGCCGATTGACCCAAATACAACTAATTGACCATGACGTAATTAGTCAACTATTTAATTGTGCATTGAAAAATGCTTCTCCGGGGTTGATTTCCCAGGTTTTCGCTTGTTTTGGTTTCTGGTCAGGGGTTTTTTCGGTTTGCGCATGGGAAATATTATATTTTGGCTCATACAAAATTCATTCAAAAGCAACGATATTTTGATTGGAAATGTGTAACGCACAATTGCGGTCGAAATAGGAACGCTGGAAATTCAATTAAATTAATTTTAGAAAAACATGACTTGGTTCAGTGAGCTTAGCTTGAATTTAATTTCTGCATTTTCGGAGGACTTGAGAAAAAAGGAACAATAAATTCTTTTATTACTAGAATTTATAAAAGCATATGAAAAATTCCTGATATTATTATTTTGACCGCACTTGTATATTATTTTGGACGGACCTTTCAATTAGATCTGCCTTTCACAGGGATTTCAAGGGAGATTTTCAATTTTGGCTGGAAAAATGTCCTGAATGCAAGAACATTTATATTATATTTTGGCCACAGCAGCCACTGCAGTTCGCTCGTAATCAAATAACAATTTGTTTTGTCAAACAGATTACAACATTTAAATCATTTAAATTTGAAATTAATTTCATCCCAACTCTGGACACCCAGCATCCATCCAGCGTCGTTGGCAATCTCAATCTCAAAGCGCCGCCGGCTGGGGAACTGGGGAAAAGCAAGAACGCAGGGTAACTGGGAAACTGGGAAAAGTCAGAGTCAAAAGAACATTTGTTATGGCAACAGGCAGCAACAAATCTCTTAAACCGAAGGCAACACCCACAAACACTGGAAGTGAGCAAAAAATGGAGCTGGGAAAACCCCATTACCGAAATGAATTTATGCACATCTCAAAAACAGCAAACAAACAGCGTGCAACGGGCGAAAGATAGAAAGATACAAAGATACTCGTACCGAGAGATGCAAGCTGGATGCAAAACAAGATGCGGATGATGCTTCTGCTGCCTGCTGACGAGCAATGGAAAACTTTTGCATCTCCCCGCTCGGACCGGTGTATTTTTGTTTTTCTCTCGTATTTTCCATGTTTTCACCATTGTCGAGAGCTGAGTTCAGCAGGAGCAAAAACTAACCAGGGTAAATATTTATTTTTTAACACGTTAATCCCACAAATCCCCTGAAGTGGACCAGCCACAACAACAGCACACACACAATAACACCCAGGAGCCACACGCAGTTGGTTGTGTAAACAAAACGACATCGGACACCGCAGCCACCGGCGGTTGAAGGTTCCAGTTGAAGCAGTCTAAATTTGTAAATCATGCATCATTTTGGATCTTTCTTTATATATACGTATATATCTCCGCACTTCGACTGGACGCAGGAGGGTAAACAAACAGGGGCATATACCCATAATCAGCTGCAGGCCGCTGCGGAGCTGTCAGCACTTGACTTTCCCCCGGACACCGATTCCGATCCGAATCCGAATCTCGAGAGGAAGACCACAGACGGCGGCCTGCGCTTTTCTCGGGAAATCCGAGGCAGGCGTTGCTACTTGCTGACAAAAATGTCGCGCCTAGAGGCTCTGGCAAAAAATATGATTTTTTGTTCATATATATACGAGATAACAAATTAAAAGGTGAACTTCGAATGCTCTTTGGGAGGTAACTCTAGGAGTAGTTCATTTAATGTTATTAATGAAGAAGGGAGTTGAATTAAATGAGGTAGAAAACATCACAAACTAAGTAAAGGAATCTTTAAAAAAGCAATTCAAAATAAAAATAAAACTTTTTCTCAAAAAATAATTTATTTTTCCTTTGAAATCATACTAAAGAAAATAAAATAAATTTCTTTAAAACCAACTTTTTATTTTAAAATTTGCAAAAATATTTATTCCAAACTTTATTCTTTTCATATTTAATAATGGGTGTTAGAATGTTATTTACACTATATATTAGGCTGAAATAATAAATAATAAGTAATAAACCTGCATAAAAGACATATTTCCTTTAAGCATGACGATATTTGCATTATATTTATGCAGAAGAAACGTGAAAACCTTTTTATTTATTAATCTACTGATATTTTTTTTTTTTAACACTATTCAGCATTGATAGACTTTATTTTAAGGTAAAATGTAAAAATTATATTCTCACCTGTTAATAAACCTTTATATCTAAATCACCAATGTTATTTTTCCTCAGGGTATTAAAAAAAATTATTACAGTTAATTCAATTTGTATGAAAAAGACAAGAGATTCGGTGTGTTTTTTGTGGTGTCAGTCATCCACGGCGAGGCGAGGCCTCTTTGGGGACTGCTCCGTATTCCCTGCTCCGAGCTCCCTGCACCGTATTCCTTCTTCCTTATTTCGTACTCCAAAGTCCGGATATCTGTCCGGGCGCTGTCAGGCCTGTGTGTGTGTGTGTCTGTGTGTGGTCCGGTTCAAGTGCTCGTTGGGCGAGTGAAAAGGAAGCGTCTCGATGGGCGGCTCTTGTGCTTTTGTGGGGCGGGAAAATCTGGTAGGCGGGAAACCTCCTCCATCCACATTTTCAATTGTGTTTTGGCCAGAGCCTCGCGCGCCCGTTAATTATGATAACCAGTCGGCAGAAGGGGTCAGAGGGGGCCAAACAATGGCTGCGAACTCGATGCTGAGCTCTGCTAATTAGCAGGCCACTAAGAGCCCGCTCTAATTTGCAGGCAGCTCTCCAACGGCGAACCGGACTTTGACTGCGACTTGGACACGGAATCAGCTTCATTAGCCGGCATTAACACTAAGTAAATTTCCTGGGCCCCGTTCCTACACGAAATATGATTAAGACCGAACACATGCCAAAAGCGACACAGAAAAAATAACACAACAGGAACTGGAATTGGAACTGGAGAACCCACAGAACGCCGCAGGTGATTTCATTTCCATAAAAAATACAAAGGCCCCAAAAACCGAACAAAAAACAAAGCACACAACAATATAATTAAGAGCCTCAAGTGTCTTTAAATCAAAAGGAGGGAACGGCAACGGAAAAAATACTGTGAGCAGGCAGGATCATCGAGCAACAGATTGGCAGGCAGATGTTTCCTTAAACTTAAACTTAAATCCCCCTTGGAGCTGAGACAAGCAAAAAAAAGATGCAACATGAATTAAGGCAAATTTCGGCAAGCTGCAAAAAATATGAAATGTGCTACTAAAGATCTGATGGGGCATATGCCTACTGAGTAATAAAATAATAAATATAATATATATTTTATAAATAACTCATGAATAAGAATAAAGTTAAGTTTTTTGAAAATATATATATGGGTTTAATTTCCCTATTAAGGAGACTCTGACATTTATTTACACCAACAGTGCCAGCAAATTATTTAAATTGCCATTTCAAAAGTTCACAAAGACTCCATAAAGAGCAGAATAACCAAGTGATATATTACAGCTTGGGCAATATTTTATGCAGGAACAGAGCTAAACACGCCGTCATTAGTGAAAATCTCTTTATTTACACAAACATCTTTCCTGCGATCTGGACATATGAAGTGTTGGAGAAATATGCCCCGAAGCCGAAGCCGAAGCAACAAACCTCAGAGAACCGCAGAAATTATAGCAGCGCAATGGACCACGGCGGCGTACGCGATTATTTTGATGAGTCCGCCAGTCGGTTCGACTTCTGCCGTAAATATTGGGAAAAATATGGCACAAGAGCAGCGCGCAGCGGGAACACATGGGGAATCCTCCCCAGACTCGATTCGGAACCAGAACAGAGGGGGCCTGGGTCTGGACGCAGCAGATATTCCAGCAACGCCGGCACTCGCATGCCCCAAGTTGCGTGTGATGTGCGTGAAATGCAACTAAATCATGCCGCGAAATATTTCAGGGATTGCTGCTCTCACAAAGGAGAGCTAAAAGCACATGTGCACTTGGAAAAATAGTTTTACCTGGAATTAATGAGGCAATGGTATATTTCTGGGGACTTAAGAAGGTCTCATATAATAGGTAAACATGTTTTAGATGGAAAAATAGTATAACAAGAAGAGTACTTGGAATAATAAATAAGAAAATAATAATAACAAAAATTCATTTAGTACAAAATTTCAAACTTTATTAATAAGTATACTCTTAAGATATTTAAAACATATATTTGGAATATTTTCTTGCATAAACTGATATAAAACTTGAATTTTTCAGAGTGCACCGCCTGAAGTCGGGGCGAAATACACGTACAAGCTCCCTGCCAGGCGGCAGATGGCCGTCCGAGCGATTCTTGTTGTTGTTGATAACTTAAATGCCACATTTAGATACAGAAATTTCAGTAAAGTCGACGCATAAATCAAGCGGCAAGCGGTGCAACCAAGATCACCAGAGGCAGGAAGCAGGGGGCGTTGCTACAAAGATGAGGAGCGAAGAGCGAGGTCCATGGCATCCATCGCAGTGCAACTCGATCGGAGGCGGAAGTGTGCGGCGGGGCTGCCATTCAGATCTCTGTGCCTTTAATTATTGTCATTTTTTCACAAGAGAGTCTTTTTCCGAAAGGGGGAAGAAAATCGGAGGCGAGCCGCTTAGTCACAGCTCTTTATCATCATTCGTCGCCCTCGTCGACGTTATTTGACACTTTTCTGACATTTTTATCATTTAAGTCACATTCAGTTTTTTTCCTCTTTGTTTGTTTATTTTTGATCACTCCCCCTGCGATTGAGAGAGAAGTCTTGGATATGACAGCTTTTCATGGCCATATAAAGATATTTTATTGTTGCCCAATTCCGTCCTAAGTTTAATGAAAGTGTTGAGTTTTAGTTTTCGTTGCGCTTTTTATTCTTTTAATTGTTTGTTTATAGTCAACGCATTCGAGGCGTGCTCGTTAAGAGGAGGGCTCCCTCCATGATAAATTGCCAGGGACTGGGGATTGGGGATTTCGGAGTTCGGGATTCGGGCATGAAAAACCCATTCAAAATACGCCATAAAAGTGCCTCTCTCTCTCTTTTCAAATTGATTTAAGTTGTTACCCGTTGCTGAAACACGGAAAATCTATAAAACATCCCAACTTACCTTAACAACTCTATTAAAAAGCAGCAGAGAGAGCGGGGATAATAATACCAGCTCGTACTACCCCAAGTTGGCATTTCAAAACATTCAATGGCTGAGCATTGCATTAGCAAATACAAGACGTGGGGCAAATCATCGGCGGGGTATTTAAATGAAGGCACAGAGTAAACAAATGAAGTCCAATAAAATTTAAGTATTCAGTAAAATGAGCAGCCAGAGCATGTTGATTTTGTTGCTGCTGAGATTGCCATTCTATTGGAAAAAAAAAGCGAGAAAAGTGAGTTAAAATGAAGTTGAGGCAGCGTTCAAATATCTCACGTATGCCAAGAATTCGACTCTCTAACTTCCAAAGATATTTTCGTTTTAGATTTATAACCTCTTTATGTATTTGCCTTTCAAGTGTTTACTTAGCTTAGTATTTTTCTTTACAAAATGAAACTTTAATTAAATAAATATAAATATATGAGCTTTCCTAATATATATAGAAAAGGATTTTTAAAAATCAAATATATAAAGTTTTCGTGATAGGTTTTAACTTAACACATAAATTAATACATATACCATTAAACCACGTACAGATAAGTCAAATGGCGGATTTATTTTAGGTTTAATTAATTTAGTCACATTAGGTAACGATGATAATTTGCCCCGAATGCTGACCTATGTTTTCCTATTTCCAGTACAAAAATTCCAATAACTAATCTCCCGATACCGAAAACCGTTTTCTGGCCATTAACTATCAAAGCCAAAGACAGCTGAGTCGGTAACCACCACCAAACGGCAGAAACTACAGCGAATTATGTCTACTTATAAATCAAATACCCTAACAACATGGCCTCTGTAATTATGGGAAATTTATAAAAAATTACACAATATTTACAAGATGTTATCGAACTTAACTATGGCCCGCAAGAACCAAAGGAGGAGAACCGAAATATGCATGGGGGAGGCCCACAAAAGTTAATTTGTCTATTAGGAGCAGTTGGCAGTCAAATGCAGTCGAAGAGAATATTTTTTTCGTTGGCTTGTAAATGGGTCTAATCAGTCAGGCAAAAGGGTAAGCCTATAATTTGGTAATTACGACTACCAGCCAAAAGGAAACTCGAGGAGATTACCCTCAACCAACGGCGTACAAATGAAGGTAATAAGTCAAAAGCGGTTGCATTTTGGGTGCATAATTTTCGGGAATACAGAAGTATTCTTGACTTTTTTCCCTGTTCCCGGTTTCCCATAGCCTGCGGGTATAATTAGCAGGCCCAAATGTTGATGCCCGCTGTTCAAAGATCGATCTTTAAAAATAACGTAACGAAAAAAGGAAAGGAGCAGGAAAAAACAGTAGCCCCTCGAGTTCCTGCTTTCCAGTTATACCAAAGATAATGATGATCCAATCTGCCGTAGTAGAGACATCAACAGCTGTGGGATTTTTGACAATTTGATTTGTGGTTCGCAGGCAACGTTTCAGTTTTGGCATGAAATATATATTTTTCCTGCATCGGAAACGTGCTCACAAACTGAAATTACATTTTAACAATTACGTTGCGGAAAAAGGAGCGACGCGGCAACATTGTTTAGAGGAATGTTTCTAAAAACCGCAGGACCCGAAACCGTTGAGTGACCGCAGCCGTCAGTGGCAGTTGAAACCACACCGAAACCGTCGACGTCCTAGGCCAAAGCGAAATTGATAATTGCCAAGCGAAATAAATGCACAGAAAAAATTACCTAAAAAATTGTACTACAGTCTAATGTTACCTAACTGCTTTGCATTTTATTCAGAGTTCTAAAACTAAAAATACGAGAAAATGTTTAGAAAAATTGTCAAGCATTTGAAATGTTAGAAAATGTTCAAACTAATTGGCTTAAACATTTTACTGATGTTTCTTCATTTTAAAATATTTCTTATACCAAGTTTAATTAGCCTTCGATTTTGTAAAATAAAATTTATATTAAGTTTTCCAAAAGTAAATAATGCTAGATTTTACGGTTTTTGTCTGTGCAAAAATAGGTATTTGGTCTGAAAACAACAGGTACTGAAAAGAGTTCAAAGGGCTTAAAGGTTAAAGGCCGGGTCCCTGACCAACATTTGTATTTTTCTGCCACCCACAATGACCTTTTTGGGTGGCCAGTCCCAGTTTTTGGGACAGGCTCACGCACTGTGGCGCTTTATCTAAAAACATTTAGCCCTAAAAAAAATACAAGGAAAGGAGGGAAATTGCTGGAATATTTTTGGAAAAAGGAAAACGTTCCTTGGCCCCACCACATATGCTGCTGCCGCCGATGCCGCTCCCGTCGTCTATGTCAAAATTACTGTTTAACTTTTATGGTGTTTTGTCGTATTTGTCGCATTTCGCCAGCTATTTATATATGTTGCTGCCACAGCTTTTGCAGCTTATTTCTTTGGCATTTTTCGGCTGTTCTTCGGGTGACACAAATGTGACATAAAATTTTCGGTTCGAGCAGTTTGGGGTTCGGGGTGGCCATCCCCCAATCCCCGCAATATGGCGCTTGTCTTTGGCCAAGTTGCATGGCGTGTTGTGTAATTGCTGCAATCTGTTTTTCGGGAGGGTCCCTCATTGGAAAAATCGGAAAAACAGGAGAGGTGTGCCGGCAGCCGTACAAGAGAAGTGTGTGGGGGGCCTTTGGGGGGACACATGTTGTCGAAACAGCTTTTAAATTGTTATTGATTGGCAAAGCGAACCGAAACGAAACGAATCGAAACAAACAGAACAAAGCCGAAAGTGTGACATGTTTTCGGTCTAAGTGGCTGGGAAAAGCAACAACAAAACCAAAAAAACAAGCCAACGCAAAAACAAACAATTTAATATTGGAAATCGGGTTATGGAAATACACACATAGATATGCGTATCTGAAAAGTTTCAGCAAGAGCTCGAAACTGTGTAAACACCATCAATCAATGTTGCTGGGAAGGTACATTCTGCGGGTAGTTTTATCTCACGACGAAAACAACTCTGCAAGAGGCAGGGGGGAATCTTTAACGACTAACTATGTATAATTTCAGCACACAAAGTGTGATTTTAAGATGTATTTCTTACTAGGAAAAAGCATTCCCGGGCTATTAATCAGAATGGAACAGATGCAAAGATTCAGATTTTTCATTGCAAATATATGTTTTAGGAATAACTAGCCATCACACTTTATGAATCTGATTTATTGAATTTGAGCTTAAGCATAAGGAGCTTTTAAATATTTTTTAAACCTACAATTTTAATAGAAAATGTACAAATTCTGTTATTTATTTATATAATATTTCGAACTTTATTCTACCTCTAGCTCTGGTCGACTGACCTAATCCACATATGTATATCGAGAATCAATAATTATCGAGCCAAAGCACACACCGAATTTGTCACCAAATTCGAACTTTAGAATTTCAGGTGTACTCTTTGCAATTAAGGATTATTGCTGTTAAATGCTAAAATGTATATTCAGAAGCTTAAAGTAAAATTTAATAGAAATTAAAATTAATGAAATTTAAAATTTATATAATAACATATCTCTTTGATTCCAACAAAATAAGTTTCATTCAAATAAATATAACATAAAAATATAGATATAATCATAAAATATTTAAACATGAAAACATAAGCCTCCGTAATTAAAGATGACTCCCAACCAATTTGTCTGCCTTGTGAACATTTAAGTTTTAACCATTTCCTTATCGGTGCAGCTGCATTGCATATTACACATGTCATACGCCGAAGAAAAATGAACTGAACGAGCCAGCGAGTCGACGAGATGGCCACCGAAATGCACTTTTCTCTTATCTAATTGCATTAAAAGTCAATAAATTAATAAATAGCAAGCAATAAATTTAGTAAAAACAAGCCATTAATAACACTTTGGTTGACACCGCCGACCGGCCAGCCAGTCCGCCAGGGAGCGAGACTCGGTCGCCCTGCGGCAACGGATCCGATCCGATGGTCAGGTCAGGTCGCCACAGTCCATTGAGGTTGGGTTTTCGGGGGTCAGAGGTTGCTGTCGCCATCGCCATCGCCATCGGATGTCGACCTCCGCCGACATGTGCGCTGAAAAGTTGAAAAATCGAGCGCACCATGTTTTTGTCACCGCCAAACTAGCGGAAATTCTAAGAAAAATGCAGCAAGTAATTTAATTTTGACTCGACAAAAGCCGTGCATGGCGGGCACAATTCGTTGCACTTCGTTGCCTTTTGTCGTTTATCAAAAACAATTCATTTATCAAACGATATATATCCCACAGTTCCCGGGCAGCCTGTTGAGGTGTGGGCGATTTGTGTGCGCGCTCCGGCCGCCGACAATAAAGCGTAATTAAATTTTTAAAACTATTTAAATCAACGCCGCCGAAAACGATTGGAAGTTTTATATTGTAAATTAAATTTCATTGGCCACGGAGAAGCATGCGGGCCTTGATTGAATCCGATTCCAAGCACAAGCCCAAACCCAAACCCAATCGAAATCGAAATCCTGCTAACGCGTGCCACTTTCCGCTGCGCAACTATTTTTAAATAAAAATTTCCCTGCTGTACATTTTACAGTCCAAACTGTTGTTTGGATAATTTGTTTAATTGGAAAAATCGTAAAATAAAAAATAGAATGGGAAGCAATTGTGTTGCAGCACAAATTGATTTTTACGACATTGAGCAATTGACAATAACGGTGGCAAAGTAACGGATAATTTACGACACAAAGTTAAGCCTTTGGCATAGTTGTGCGAATGGGGGGACAATCGGAAAGGGAAAATCTATAAATCTAAGAGAAGTATGCCGTCCTCGGAAATTCATTTAAATGCCCATAAACCAAATATTTATTTGAAAATGAGTTCGAAAAGTCAGCCATTCAAAGGGAGCTTCATCGGTACATTAACCTTTATAAGGCAGGCTTTAAACTGTTGCTAAATATGAGGGTTAAATAATAATACAAATTGTCCACGAAATATAGTATATTTAGAATTTATTAAAATTTGTTCAGTTAAACTAAATCCTTAGAAAGCTTTCGAACATAATCTTTGATTATTTTCGTAATAGCATAGTATCCGTTAACGATTACCAACCTCTTAATTAACTCATAGAAAATCTATCAATCTTCTCTTCGCTCTTCCTCGATTTAAATGCCCATAAGCCAACATTTATTTCAAGAAAAAGTTCGCCAAGTCAACAATTTAATGGGGCACTTTAGGACTTCTTCCACCACAACAAGCCATCGAAGCCGAAAATATATTTCCTCTTCTGTTTTATATATGCGAGTGTGAATGTTTTTCCATCCCTACCACCGCAAGGCCAATTAAATCAACAGCAAAAGTCTCACACTTTGGCCAGGAAGAGCATTAGCCTGCGGCACGTACCGCACAATGGGCCACAGCAGCATTTGCACCAGGACCAGTTAGTTAGTGGGCTTTCCCAGACCCAGACCTACATCCAAGCCCACATTTATACCCAGTGCGTAGGCAATCAGCCTCCCGATTTTCCTGCTTTTCCGGCATCGAGGGCAACTTGAGAGACAACCACAAAAATGCACGCTACTCGGCAAGTGTGTGTGTGAAAATGGCAGAAACAAAACAACCAAAAAAATTGGAAAAACTGGGAGAACGAAATGGAAAAGTGGTGAAATGTATTTGGTTAGAGCCACAGGGAAAACGTGTCTCTAACTAACTTGCTGACTGACATGGGACTGACTGACTCGCCGAGTGAACCACTGTCAGTCCATCCAACTGGCTGACAGCACTGGGAAAAATTTGGAAGTGTAATAATATTAATTGGGAATAAAAGGTAAGGAGGTGAGAAATATTATAAACATACTAAACAAAAAGAATAATTAATAATAAATAAGAATACATTTAAAATTATCTAAATCTTTTACTTGGTATTAAATAATTCTGAATTTTTTGATTTTCGAATATAATACATAAATTAAAACCCATTATATCTCTCTGTGTAATGTGGTGCGTTTCCAGAAGATAGAACAAATAGCATTTGGACACGCAATATGGAATTTATGTTGGATAATGCCTGGCCGACTCGTGCTTGTGTCGACTGCCGATGCAGAGATAAAGTTTCAAATTAGTTTTGTGGCTGGTAATTAAATTTAATTTTTTTATTAGGCCAAACCACACAGAGAACAATGCGGAATGTGTGCTGCTGCTGCTGGGGTTAAATAAAACGAAATGAGGACACTTTTAAATTGAAATGGGAATTTTATACAGGAGCAGGGGCTGAACCGGAGATGAGGGAGATGGGAAGTTGATCAAAACGAACATTTTCATATTTATTTCATTTGCATGACTCCGAATAATTCGTCATTTGCGGCCATTCATCATCAGCTGCTACAAATGTACTCTCATTGCAAATTTGCATTTCCCCAAGCCAGAGCCAGAGGCAGAGCCCAAAAAGCTTTCAGCTGAACCATCTTGATTGCCATTTGATTCGTGATCTTCCAACTCAACTGTCAGCTGCTCTGACTTGATGACTTTGGCCCCGAGTTCTGCCAATGACTGATTGATTGATGATGCCCCTCCGAGTTGTAAGGTGTGTTTTCCTTCTAGCACTCCTCTTTAATTCAAGAGAAGTGGGCTGCTTTAAGGAAGCCCCTCCTTAAACGCTAAGTAAGGCAACCTGTTAACCCACAAAACAAAACAAAAAAAAAAGAACAAAAAGCCCCCCGAAAAAGTAAAAAGTTCCCTTGCATTATTGTAACAGAAAACTCTGACAGCAACAACGAAAAGAAAAACACTGGAAAAGCTTGCCAGCAAGGTAAACACGTGAAACAAACGAAGCGGCTAAAACAATATTGGCAACAAAAAAAAAAGTAAAAAGGGAGCACCAACCAAGAAAATAAAGTCAGCTGGGGCTGATAGCTGGCAAAAATAAAAGAACAAGAACACGGAAAAAGAGGAAAAAAACCTAATAAAGTACCAAACAAATTGGAGCACATACATATCTCCCAGACATAATCCGAAGGCATGCCGGGGTTATGATAAAGTGTCAAGGAATTCCGGAGGTTCGCCCTGAGAGGTAATTGAAATAAGCGTGGAAATTTGTAAGGCTCAGGGAAAAGCTCTTAGCTGGAACTGGAAGTTTACTTCGCTTGGCCCCCTCAGATATATTCGTGCCTATTAATTATGATTTTCAGGTGGCCTCCTAATGGAGTCCCGAGTGGCGGCGGGGGGCATTACTCCAGTCCCGTCGTCTCCCGTAATAAATTCAATTTAAATGAAGCGTAAAATTCAATCAGTTCGGTGGTTTCAGAGGTCTGAGAGGTTGAGGTTCAGGGTTCCAGTTCGGGCTCTGATTTAGCTCCGGCTTCTGCGGCTGCGTCTGTGGCTTCTTAGGTGGTAAATTGTTTTCCAAGGCGCTCTCGAGTGGAGTTCTGCGAACTTAAAGGCAAACGCCACAATAAAGAAGTCAATTTATATACATTTTCCACTCCTCGGGTTCTGCGGTTCCCTACCCTCTCACTCTCCCTCTAAAAAAATGCAATTTACCAACCTCCACGGCCTTTGTTTTCCCTCCTGGAGTGGTTTCCTTTGTGTAATAAAATTAAAGAAAAATCTAGGTAGACAATGCCCGGGTAGCATATGTTATGCGGTCGAGTGATGCGGCATTCTCAAGACCCGGGTCCACGGCATTCAATCAAAATGATGTTGTTTTAATTTAAGGGACAAGCGCTGGGATTTGCGTTGAGAATTTTTAATAAATGCCTTTTTACGACCATAAAGAATTGCTCTGTGGCTGCAGTGGAGTGTTTTTGGCCAGGCTCCCTGGTCCTTTGGTCCTCTGGTCCTTGCCCTAATTTTATTGATGGTGTTCCATGTGCACTGAGTTGTGCGCGGCGTTTGTAAACTGTAATTGCACAAATTTCGGACAAGTCACAGATGTACTTACTGGCACTGTAGTGGCGAAACGCAGTTGGGTGGATTTGGGTCGGGTTTAGGGTTAGCTGCATGTGTTATTTTGACCTGACCTCCCAAATGAATCAGAAGGGGAGGGACTTGAGCTCCGATTTGGGGAGGCAAGGGAGCTGGGGAAATTAGTTTGGGTCTCAAGACGAAATTAGTTGCTTAAAGACGGTTAAGAATTTGCGCTAGTATATAAGGCAGACAAGGGAATACTTTATGTCACTTATTTCTGGTTTGGAAAAATCATTCATTTTAGTTTTCACTCCATTAGTTTATAAGGAAGCTTAATACCTTATCTAAAATATATTGCTTCATTTTTCAACTCATTTTTTAAAGTAGCAAAATTAGTATTTTGTTTAAACATAACTTTATTTTAGATTATTATGGCTTCCATGTTCAGAAAATATATCAAATTTTATTTATAATTTATTTATTTATAAGAATATATCAATTTATTGAATTTCTTTACTTGTTAAAGTTACAAAATAACCTGTAAATGTAATAATAAAAATTTGAGCTTTATGTCCAAATTGAAATATTTTTGAAATGAAGATTATATCCCTCTCGATGCACCATTTAAAGTTCCAGTCACAGTCGCAGGAACCCTACTTTACATCGGCTTACCCGGAGAATCCCCTGGCGAACCCTCGCATATCCCACAAAAGCTTTTCATTGATAAAGAACAACAAATGTAATGGCTGCCGAAACTTAAGCTTCAATTTGATGAACCAACACAAGGGGATCTCAGGCAGTCCTTTGAAAGTGGTCGCCCCAAAAAAGGTTTCAACCAGAGTCCCAAGCAAATAAGAAATATGCTCAGTTGGTCCTTTAACACTCAGAAAAATAAGTATAGTTTTAGTTAGAAGACAAAGTATAACTTATATTAGTTGTTTTAGTTAACAAATGGTTTCTGATAACATATTTTAAATATAAACAGCAGATAGATAGCCATTAAGTTAAGGTTTAATTCAAGTCTGATCTATATATATATGCTTTTAAATAATTTAAAATATATTTTTTGGTAAGATTAAGTCGATATTATTTTCTCTGAGTGATGTCTGCATTGATTTGAAAATTGCAAAACGTTTGGCATGCGTGTATGTTTGTGTGTGTTTGTGGCTTTTGTTTGCTCAACGCTTTCGGTCGGGGCAGCCCCCAACTATTTAGAAAATTGAGACACCTACGGGCAAGTCTATTAGTCGCTTGTATGTAGGAGGCAGCAGCGGCGGCTGGCTGTGCTCGGAGCTGTAAAACAAAATATTTACACGCGCCGCAAACAGCACGCAAGCCAGCTGAGAACCCTGTTCCCTCATTCATATCCAGTCCAGGACATGGCAAGGACATGCGAACGAGACATTAAAGCCAACAAAACGTTACAGAACCGAGCTGAACGTAACGTAACGGAACAGCAGCGAGTTGAAGAAGTTTTAGGCTTCCTTGCAAAAAAGAAAGGAAGAGACTCTTGCCTGTCCCGCTTACATTTAAACGAAGGCAGACAAACCTTCGTCCTGACAGGAACTCCATCCCACAAAAACACATACACACAAACAAAAATATCAGAGATGGCTCAGATAACTAAAAAAATATATTTAAATGACCAACAATTTAAGAAAAAAATCATTATAAATTAAATTAAGAAATTTAAAACCTTTGGTTTGACCTTAAGACATATAAGAGACTGTAAGTTTGTGTTTTTAAGTAAATAAATACATATATAACAAACACTCTAAATTGTTAATAATTTTGCAAATATTTCATTGAAGTTTGTTAAGAAATATAATTACTATTTATTTTAATCAACAGTTTTTTGATCATTCGGGAAAAAGTAATACCTTTTACTTAAAAAATTATGTAAATCTTATTTTAGCAATTATTTGAAGTGACCGAAAAAGCCTTATCAGTGCCTGGAGGGTATATTCGTTATTTGTGGCTAAAAGGACCCAGTAAATGGCCAAATTGGCAGCTCTGTTGCCCCATAAGGGGAGTCGAACTGGGACGGCACGTCTGCTCCGACGGTTTTAGTCTAAATAAAGGCATTTAAAAGATTTAGAGCAAATGAACCTAACCTCAAGCGTTGCCGGCTCGGTTCGGCTGCCATTCTCAGTCTGCCATTAATGGCGGCGGTTTTGGCAGCGCGTGGGGCGTGGCGCATAAAAACAAAGGACACGCATGTCCTGCCTTGTCCTGTCTGTCAGTCTGCCATTGCCGAGACTCGTCCTTTTTCACTTGTGTGACATTTTTATGGCGAATTTAAGACACGCAACTTTTTCCGTTGCCTCCTTTGCCAGCTTTTTCCTCCTTTTTCTCCTTTCTTATATTTTTCCGCCTTTTTTTCGGTGGGATTTCGCCTGGTGATTTGTCAGAAGTCGCTTTAATTTCCTGATTGTACATATTCGGAGGGGCTCCATCTATGATGGGTTCCTGGGATGGCTTTCTTCCCCCTCCGCGCACACTGATGATGATGACAAAATGAGGCAAATAAAATTCTGTTGTGCATTTCCTGATCACATCCTGCGGTCTGCGTGCACGTAATTGCTTAATTTTTTATGTTCTTCTGCTTTCCCCAGAAACAAACACTCTCTCTGCCCCACTCTTTTCGATGTTTTCCTTTTGTGGGGTCTCCGATTTTTATTTATTTTACGCTTTCGGCGTATTTTTATTGCCACCTCCGCGACCGCGCTTTGTGTGTTTCTGAGGATTTTCTGTTAATTTTTGCGCTTGATTTTTATCTCTCCGCCGCTACCGCCGCCGCTGTAGTTAATTAAGTTATTAAGTGCGTCGGGGGAAGGACGTCGCCGGCAACTTTATTTCATATTATATAAGATTGCGTATGGCATGGTAAAATCTTGTCTGAGAGCTGCATATACTTTTATGGCAACTGCCGGGTGGAGGCCTAGATCAAGGCAGTTGATATTGAGCCTGCGACAGCAAGAAGGTGGCGCAGCTGCTCAGGCTTTTAGCTAATTAAATCGAGGAGCGCACTCTTAACGATTGGGGCTTACGAGCATAATTAAATGGATTCACCTCATCGGGGACTTGTAATGGGGCCATAAATTAGGTTACCCAGAAGGGAGCATAACCCATTATAGATAGGATCTTGTTTAGAAACTAAAACGTAAATTTATTGCTTTTTAAAAGTGAGGTTTTATTGGCTGAAAACAACACATTTTAGTGGCATATTTATGTAAATACAATACTTTTCTTGAAATATTTATATTTTTGGAATTACAAGAGCCCAAAGCCATATTCGACGTCACACTCAACTACTTAATTTTCCAGCAGCAACCTTAAGCATTACTAATCACTTTCGAATTCAGAGAAAAACCCATTCACTGTCCCAAAGTTATTCCCCTGCAGAAATGTACACCCGTACTTTTCTGCTGTCCACGCTTCAACGCCTACTCGAAAGTTTTAGCACAACCGATGCAAATTAGCATTAGCATTAGCATTTCGCGCAAGACAATGTTGTGCCATTAAGGCAGGCTCCAGGAGATGGAGCTGGAGCTGGAGCTCTCGGGTTCTCTCCATTGTTATGCATAAAGCTGAAACCTAGACGCGACGTTGGCATGCATAATTCAAAGTGTCCGTCAAGTTGTCATAAACTGCAGCGGCGACAAAGAAAACTGAAGCCACGCAGCTCAAAGAAAATTAGCAAGCCAGAAACAGAAACAGAGCAGCCAAATTTGGAAAAGAGTCAACTGCTCTCGGTGGCCAAGAGAATTCCTGGAAACTGGGAAAACTCCAAGGAGCCAAAACTCACTCCACTCATTCCCAACTTATTGCTAATGTAAATATTTTGTTTTAATTTTCGGCACGATAAAAACAAGAACTTCTCATGCGGGCATTTGGCTGTCGGCGCGACTAGAAACATTTCAAAAACTTCGAAATTGGAATTGTGACGGTAACACGAGACTCGCAGACAGATAGACAGCTCTCTAAAACGCAGTGATATAAAGTAGAATTATGAAAACTAATTATAGGGGTGCTCACTCGATTCCACAGAGGGTTGTTCCCAGCCAGAGCAAGAGGTGAGTTTCCCGGCTCTTAGCTTTTCCGTCAAACAGTAGCTGATATGGCCCAGACTGTTGGGTCTTCCATGGGCACGCAAACGTTCAAGATAATTAACCACTTATGTTTAAACAAATTTTAAGTGCTGCCACCCCGCGTGGCTGTCCCTCAAAAAATGGGTAGTGGCATCACATCGACGTGGGAATAATCAGAAGCACAGCGGAGCCAAAAGGGAAACTGGATATGTCGGAGAAAGCGAATGGGGAAATACCCTCGTCCATAAATAAATTCATTCCCCAGTGGTAACAAGTCAAACATAATTATAAATAATTTTTCAAGAAATTCATATCTTAAAGAGCTTGATAATTATACCAATTGATTTATTTAACCTGTCTTTTTAAGAAGTAAGGGAAATTGAAGAATAAATACAAAACGCCTTTTAATATTTTTTTTTTTAATATGAATAGATAATGCGAAAGGCCTCTAAATAATTAGAGAAAAGATAACATTTATTCTGTTAATTTAAGAAGCTTAAATTTATATATGTTTTTTAGAGAATTTAATGAGACAAAATAATAATCCTTTCCTTTCCAATAATTTTTTATTGAATCCAGACCAATATAATCCCATTTTCTATGTGTATTGATCAATATATTAAATAGGTCAATGGTTTGTTTTTCTTTTAGTTATGTAAAATTATGTTTAAAATATAGTTCAGTAACCTAGGTCACTCTATCATGTTATGTTAATAATAACGAACTTCTCCCTGTTTTCCTTAATAAAACTTTTTGTACTCAAGAAAGGCAAACAATCAGGAATTCAGTAGCCCTTCAGTTATGTCTAAAAGTTTAACCGCATAATTTTCTTGGGAAATCCGTGACCGTATCAATAAAGAATCCACGATCCACTTCCGTTGTGCGTCACCAACACAATTTAATAGTAATAATACCCATTATTCCAGACCGAGCGAGCGTTCAGTCCAGGAACTGCTCTCTCTGTGCAGGAACTCTCCTCTGCTGCATTGCGGCGAAGTTTAAGTGAAAAACTTTTCTGTTTTTCGTTTTTTACCTCGAAACTTTTGCAGCTTGGCAAAGGAAAATTGCAGCGGCTGCCATTACAACGGCCAGGGAAATCACAGACGGTGGTTTTTCCGAGGGGAGCGGAAGGCCGGGGTTCAGGGAAAAGGCTGCAAGGAAATGGCAGCGGAACCAAGGAATGTTAACCGAAAACAAACAGCAAACAGCAGCGCGGTGACATTGATTTTTACGTGCCCCTGGACCAAACATACAACAGGCCACAAATGGCAGCTCAAGCCATCATTAACACGCACAGAGTTCACTTCCAGTCTCAGCTTACACTTGGCGAAACAGACCAACATTTGTAGCAGGAGAGTAAAAAAATGTTTCTTTGTTTATTTACTTGTTTTATACTGTTTAGAAAATATGAATAACATTTGTTAAATGGGTTTCAAGTAATTTTCAGAAACATTTTTAAGTTTATACTGTTAGGAATGGTGCAACTAAATTTGTATTTAAACCTTCTAAATTTAACATTACATTCAATGTAGTAAATACCAAGACAATTAAGTAAATTTAAATATTTAAGAGAACTCAAAATTAGTTTTTAGCTTAATGAAACCTTAAATATGGAATTAATTTTATGTTGAAATTGCGCTATTTTCTTAGCTTGTTAATTTTTCTTATTAGAATTTATTTTACATTATTTCATTTAAAAGTTTAAGAAAATTAATATGTTGATATTATTATAAAGGAAGCACAATATCAGACTAAATGAAAATTAAATAAACTAAATATTCCCAAGTTCAAAGTATAGATAACCCGATTATATATATATTAACCCTATCCAGAAGTATAATATACTTTTATATTCATTTTAGCTCTTCTTTATAGCTGTGACCTCACTTTACAATTCAATTTTTTCTTTATTTTTCTTTATTCAAAAAGTGCAGCCCATTCTCCAAGTGTAGCTCTCTGCTTGGAGGCCAAACTTAAGCAGCTTAGCGGAGTTGCATGCAAACGGAAGCACAATGTAGCTAGCTGGCCGCTGCCCCTACACACACAGGACCTATATAAAGCAGAATACTGAGCACAGAAAGGACATTACACTCAGGACCCACATCGTTGGGTAGCCGGGGCGGCAAGAACTACAATGTTGTCAGACATTTAGACAATTGGACAGCCCCGGGGAGTGGTAATGGCTGTGGAAGCACCGGGATCGGGGGTGGAGGCAAGAGTTCGGCTAGTTGCAATTAAAGCCAAAGTAGTTTTGCCTTTTTAAAATAGTTTCCTTTTTGGCAAAGACTCTGTGTCTGGACATGGAGTGCCTGGCTTCTCCACCGGGAAAAGCGGCAGGAGGAGACCTACAAAGGGAAGTGGCAGAAATGTAGCAATTACTTTAATTATTGGCGGCAGGAAATGGGTTGACAGACGGACCGGAAAAGAGAGCCAAAAAAAAGCAAAGGGATATAAAGGAGGAGCAGATAGGAGCAAGGAATCTAGGATGGACAGCCAAGGCGCGAGGTTACGAGGTGGGATTGTAAAGATCCACAAAGGAATATAAACTATTATTAAAAGGCTATTTCTTGGCTCCCTTTCTTTTTAATAACTTAAATAAAGAAGTGACTGATAGCGAATGCACTTTTGAAGGTAAACCATTCTTTAAGATATCCAAAAATAAATAGCTTGTCTAAGAGTGGTTTAATTTTTAAATAATTTAAATACGTTTCTGAATCATAATCTTACCCTCCAGCAGCTACTGAACTTACTTACCATCTGAACTTCAAGTCCCTCCTCCAGTTCATATCCCCAACATCCTTGATCCTCTCGCAATTTGCACGTTCCTGTGGAAGAAGCCACCCACGCCCATTCAATTACATGCCAAGGCAATTCCGCAATTCGCTGGGCAAAAAGTGATTTTACTTTGATTTTTGTCTGGCACTGAATACTTTTTGGCGCCTTCTCGCTGATTTGTAATCGCTGGCGAAGGAGCAGGACTTCCGCGAACACCACCTCCGACCGCCCACTACTTAGTTTATTTTCTTTGTTCTTTTGTTAATGCCGATGTCACGTAAAAAATTAGAGTGACCCCCCGCTGATAGCTCTCCGTTCAGTTTCTGTTCACTTTTATTTCCTTTTTTTTTTATTTTTTGATACCACCCAAGGCGTTCGTTTTGGCACGCCCAGAATTCGGGTTTCGTTTCATTATTTTCCGTAAATTGCGCTTGCACGCGCTCAATGCAAAACTTTAAGCATGATAAATGAGTGCAATTGTTGTCGTTGCTGCGCCGTTGTTGCTCCTGTCAGGCAATTAACTTTTGCTTTTCCACCAAGTGAAATTTGATTTTTTATTGAGCTGCATTTTCCACCACCGTGGAAATCTCGTAAATAAAGCAGTCAACGATGCTCGATGGGAAGGTAGGTAGGTAGGTAGACAGTTAGGCAGCCCGCATCCCTCGCAGTAGCTGCATTTTTTATTAACGCTGACAGCAGGGAAAATAGGGAATAAAATTGAGTCATTGTCAATAGGAACGTTGTGACAGGCAGGAGCACGGAGAAAAAATCTAGATACATTTAGTATATTAAAATATTAGAAGCTAAAAGTGTTTCCAACTATTTTATATTATTAATATGTAGAGACCATATTATTAAAGATATATTTATTTAACCATGTCCGTTTATCCGTAAACCCTATTAGATCTCAGAGAGCGCTTTAAAAACTTTTATTGTTTAAAAAAGTAAAATAAATACTTATAGGAAAGTTTTACTTTAAGAAGATTATTATTACTGTTAAGATTATTATTCCTAAAACATAAATAATTCTTACAATTGTTATTTATTATTTTTCTTTAACTACACGACTTCTAGTAAGTTTTTTTTGCAGTACACCAAGAACTGATGGATATTAAGAGAATTATGAAATATTTCCCAGATTCACAGTCGTAATTCTTGAACACAAAAAATGTCTATTTGAAACTCCGTCGAGAAGAGAAGCCCAATCAATGTCGGCTCTGTGCCTTTACCTTACCTTTACCTTTCAACCTTAACCATCGGTTGTCTGGCAAGTTTGACTTTGACATTTTGGCTGGCATTGTCGTCGTCTCCCTTCCCATTCGTGTGCAGCCAATTTGTCGGGAATTTTCGGGGTTGGGGCTGAACTGACGGGAGATAAGCGGCTTAGCTGGCTTATAAATGGAAATTGCAGCCAAGTTGCGTTTCCTGTTTATATAAGATCATGATCACAATGGGGCTGATGACGTTGCAGGCTGGCGATTTGAAAAATCAGATTAATAACTTGTTTGAATTGCTCTCGAGCTCACACACACAAACACGCAACCCAAAGTGTCGAAGGCTTAAGCTCCCTTTTTGCTTTCCTCCAATTTCAATCCCGATAATTGGCTCACGTTCCAGGTAAATACTCAAAAGAGCATATGTGTGAGCCGAGAAATGCAAGGATGTGTTCCGGAGCGCCGAGAGCTTCGAGGTGTAGGAGTGGGTGTGTCTGCGTCTGTGAATTTTAATTAAAAAATTTTTCCCAGCTGCACTTTTGCAATTTTGATTCTCACAAAGGTAAAAGTGAAGATAACGAAAGTTATTTGAACACGAAGGAAGAAAATCAGAAGGGGCGGCGGTTGCCAAAGTTGGTAATCGTAATGAAATCACGTTTTGGCATTCGACTGGAAGAAATTAAATGTAATATTTAATTATTAAATTAATTTATTTGATTTTTAATAATTATATTATTTCCCATAGGGAGTTACTTCAAGTTTAAGACAGATTTAAATGGAATGCCGCTGTTTCACAGTAAAAATTGAAGAAGAATAAAGGATCATTAAATTTTGTGTTACCACTTTAAACTAAATGTAATAAATTAATTCTCTTTCTGCAAAGTGTTATCTACTTCTCGAACAGAAACTGAACCAAACTGAGCCCACCGCTATCCATTTTACTAATGAAACGTTTAGAAAACTAATCTAAATTAAAGCCCAATCACATCCAAACGCACAAACCACTTTAATTTAGAACCGAATCAAACTTTTATTAGCAACTTGGGAACGCCCGGCGACCGACTCTCTCTCTCCACGCTGGCATTTAATCAATGGACACCAGCATCGATCTGCGAACTGACCCTAAAACCAGATGGCTACGCTTCACTAAATTAAGAAATTAGTACCAAATAGAAAACAAATTAGGAAAGGGTCAGTTTGTACAAGAAGCGAGGGCCATAAATGACCAGAAAGAGACACCATCCCCGTTTTCCAATGACAAAATCAAAGTGATGGTCAGTTTATGATGGTCCACTGGACCCGCACATCCCGACGAGACTTCGATAAGACGGACATAAAAACTGACCACTGTCCCACTAAGGGGAAATGGAAATTGGAAATGGTAAATGGGAAATAGTTACCCCCATCCCTTCCTTTGCCCAATCAGGCGTCCGCCTGTCAATCATGCGGTCCATGGGCGATAATTTAACTATTTCTCGATAATGAAAACGGTCCAGCAATTTCTGCCTGCCTCGGCACAAAACGGAAAATCGCAAAAACAGGACAAAAATCAAATGTACTTCCACTGATTGCCTTGGGGACCTGTGAATCCGATTGGCAAAGGGAAAACTCTGCGGATGACGACGCATATGTAATGTTATTGATTAACTTTTATCCCCAACTACACATACATGGATTCTGCATAATTTGCCCTGGCGACAAGTTGACAAAAATTGAGTTAGGCATCGTGTAAAAATAGCCAGAGGAAGTCACCAAAGGACAGGACAATAATTTCCAAATTAGGAACTAGGGAAACAGTGGGCTTAACAAGAGGTTCTTAGTGAGATGGAGCCTGCTTTAAGTTGTTCTTATCTGTGACCTACATACTGACATCTCCCTTTAAGTAAACTTATAATTTGTGTTTTATCCTATTTATAGGAGTCCTTTCTTTATATATTTTCCCCCTTTAAAAAATCATTTACCATAGTTTGTAGTACATTTGCATTCTCATCAATTAATCTCCATTTGTCCTGCTCCCCAGGCCGTAGAATTTTCCCAATCATTTTTCATGCTTAGGTGCAAATATAGAACTCCATCATCCATCTGCTTCGGTGGCGTGAGAAAAGTGTAACCGAATACACGGCCGCCCTCGACAATTTTCACTCGAGTTCCCCCCTGACAGACCATTAGCATGCCGGGCTCAACCCTGAATACCCCAAATGCCAATCCGCAGTCCCCCGACTTTTGGAGGTGCCATCGAGTTGGATATACTCAATCCTTTGGCTGTCAGCCTAAAAATAACATTTTCTTTAATTTGAGCCAGAGAAAGGCGAAGACTTTAAGCGCCTTTTTGACAATTTTCACGTCAGCTACAAATCCCCCATCGACTGCCAGACAGGCGCAAGATGAAGATTCCCGGGAAGAGCCACAAGAAGAAATTTACATAGCCGGGATATATACATATGTATATGTATTATATGTGGTGTATATATATAAAAATAAACACAATTTTTGTCGCTCCGCTTCATCTCTATCTCTGCGGCCCTCTGGAGGCATTCGTTGATATAAAAATATGAAGCGGAAAATCAGTGACAGCAGCCACGTAGAGGATTCCTCCTGTGCCTGCCGCCTGGCTGGGAGTTCTGAAGTGGAGTTAAATTACTTTTGGGTTGGGGTTGGGGTTGGGGCTGGAGTTCCAGTAGGGCTATCCGCCAGGAGTCGGGCGGAATCGTATATACACGAGATAGTCGTATCGGCATGTGCAACGTCCCCCTGTTTTTATTGGAAACTTATTCCCACAGTTCGTCCGACGCCGGTCCAATCTGTCTGCTAGCTTGTCCGATTTGACTGGCAGCGAATGAAATATGGCTTTATGGGTTGGAAAAAAGAAGCCCCACCCGGGAGTACGGGTAAAACACACACGAAAATCAGCCAAAAAGGTTTGCTGATGGGTCTTGCAAATTGCATTCTGATATTTGGCAACTTCTGTCGGCTATTGATTTTCCCCCAATTGTTAAATTTCACAACTTCAACTTCTTCTTGGATCCCACATCAAAATCGAATTACAATAACTTATTAATGTCCTACCCTTATATTCACTTACTTTCTCCGCTCTCCCTTGATTTATGGGCAAATCATGTAAATTTCGCCGGGCAACAAACTTGATTATTATTATTATTGATGAACTCCCCAATTCTCTCTCCCGGTTTGATGGGTTTTTATGACTTTGCCGCTGCAATTAAATGATTTCTAATTGCTGACAGCACAGCAACAAAAAAAAACACATATAGTCTCTCACAAATGATTTGTTGATTTATTGTGCCTTGAGACTTCAGATCATAATTTGTCATATTTCCCTGACGGCCCATTTTTGATAAAGATTTATTATGACATTTCCATTTTTTGTTGCGTAATTAATTATATCACGGCTGTAAATAGGCATAGAGGGACATTGGCTTGAGCTATTTTTATGCTGGAAATTGATTGAGATAATCAAATGAAAGTTGATAGGCTAATAAAACTGGGATTGGGTTGAAACTGGGGGTTAGTTTCTTCGGGTTTCTCAATGCGATTTCTTAAGGTTTTTATGGAGCATTTAAGATCTATTAATGTCTTAATTATGAGGGATTTCATGGAAATTAAGGCAGAAAGTTTCTATTGTATTTTTATAATGGAAAAACTTGTTCATCTTAGGGGAAATTCGTGTCATATATAGATTGTATTATACAGGCTAATGATGAAGTTGTATACAAGAAACCTAAAATATAACAAACAAGACTTTTTTTAATGCGGTTTTGACTCACTCCTTAAGTTAAGTCCGCCTGATATCCAAAATAAATTACATACTTCTTTCTTAAGCACCATTGAACCCTTTAAGAAATATCTTTAAATTATTTGGAGCAGCTTAATAAATTAAAAATTACTCCGCTGTTGATATATGCATATGTGTTCCCTATCAGGAGACCGCAGTCCTGAAAGCCTTTCCACTTTCCTCGCCCTTATGAGTGCCTCTCTCCAGAATACCAACACTGCACGCATTCCCGGCCAAGACGTGTTGGCTTTATCGTCGCCACACTCGATTTTATATGGCGGTATATGTATATGTACGGTGGAGCTTAACACAAAGCGACCGAAAGCCAAAAACCGCCAGCGATTCGAGCGTCCAACCAGAGCCAACACATTTCGGTGATTTACATTGATAAAGTTAATGGAATGGAATGCGTGCGCGCTCGCTGACTCGACTGCGATTTCGATTCCGCTTCCATAAGGGGATATATACGGTGGCTATATGTGACTGGGGAATGTGTGTGCAGAAATTTGCATTTCTTGTGAGCAGTGCCGACGTCGTCACACGCCAAACGGAAGTTGTATACAAAGAGTTGCACTTAAAAAGCACCCAGCAATGTTCCCATTTCCCATTGATGTCCAAGCAGCTGCACGGGAAATATTTTATTTAGAGTTTGGTATATTTTTGATATAAATTATTCAACACAATATAATCCTTAATTGGTTAAAGTTGTCACAAAGCTATGGAAATTATTAGTAATGTATTTTTTTCAAAGAAAAAATTAAAAAAATTAATGAAGTTTAATGTGATATAAGAAAGTATTACTTATTGTAATACAATGATGGTTGCCAGTACAAATATACTTCATATTATTTATTTTAATAATATAGATTATATTAAAATATAATAATATAATTTAAAAAAAAGAAAAAAGAAATTTCATCAGTCCATTTTGTTTGGTTATGTACAAATGTGTAGCTGAATGCGTACTTGAAATAAATATCTCATTACATTAACCAGAATTCCTTGTGTATTTTGGAGATATCTTTATATAAAACAATGTAAAATATAATTTTAACTTTTAAAAGAATCAAAGGAAAGGAAAAATTTAAATATTTTATTTTTACATTCAAATATCCAGCCAAGCACCATATATTTTTTTCCGTGCCGCACTCGACATGCATACGACAGCCCAGGACATGCAATTTTTATGGCTTGTAAGCTGCCTCCCATTTTGGGCAATCGAAATGGGCCTGGTTCATGTTTTCCAGGGGGTTCAAGGAAAAGTGTATTTCTTTTGGGGGCTAGACTCCCAGAGCGGAAATGAAAAGCGCCTAATCTAACAAATTTTCGTGCTAATTTAGGTCAAAGGCGGATTTGCATAAATTTCGCCCCGTATTGCAGGTTTTCACCTTTTGCCACCTTATCAAAGTCCATTAGAGCCGAACCAAGCCGACATAATTTGTGATGCCGACGTCAGGTACTCGTCGTACAGCTCTCCCCCTTTCCTGTTACTGTTCCTGTTCCTGTATAGGGGGAAAAAAACGAAAAAGAAGTATTTTCTCGGTATTTAAGTCATACTGACACATGACAAATTCCACATGAAAATTCCAAAACAGCCCAGGAGGGAGCCCTGGGACCCGATGCCAAAAGTCATTAGCCCAAACACCCAGTTCTCCACCAAGTGGGCCTGTTCCAAATGGAATTTTGTCATAAACGTTGTTGTCGTTTTTCTTATTTTTTCCTACTTCTCTTTTTGTTGTAGTTGTTGCTGACACTAGTGGCATATTTTCGTGCAAAATTTCACGCTCATGCATATTTAAAGAGAGTTTAACGAAAAACGAGAAAGAAAGCTAACTTCGGTAAACCGAAGTTGGTATACCCTTGCAGGCTGCAATTGGATCATTGAAAATCGAACCATTTTAGTAATGTTGAAAAAACATCGAATTTTGTAAATTTTACATTTTACATGTAGAATTTTACATTTTCATATAAATGGACCGATCGCTTCTATGGCAGCTATATGATATAATAGACCGATCTTAATGAAATTAAAACCGTAATTCTAGAACCTTAAAAAAATGCTATATCTCAAAATTTATAGAAATTCGTTGAAAAACAGAGAAGTTAAATTTTTTTTTATATTAATTTCGCCATCATTCCTATGGCAGCTATAGGATATAGTGGACCGATCTTAATGAAATTAAAACCGTAATTCTAGAACCTTAAAAAAATGCTATATCTCAAAATTTATAGAAATTCGTTGAAAAACAGAGAAGTTAAATTTTTTTTTATATTAATTTCGCCATCATTCCTATGGCAGCTATAGGATATAGTGGTCCGATTTCGGTCGTTCCGACATATATACTGCGTGCTAAAGAAAGAAGACTATGCAGAAAATTTCACCTCGATAGCTCAAAAACTGAGAGACTAGTTCGCGTAGAAACCGACAGACGGACAGACGGACAGACGGACAGACGGACAGACGGACAGACGGACAGACAGACGGACATGGCTAGATCGACTCGGCTGGTGATGCTGATCAAGAATATATATACTTTATGGGGTCGGAGATGCCTCCTTCACTGCGTTGCAAACATCTGGTCAAAATTATAATACCCTCTGCAAGGGTATAAAAAGGCACACGGAAGTCTTGAATTTCGTAGGCGGAATAATTTTACTCTTTTTGGGAATGGGACAATTTGGCTGTGAATTCATACTAAATCGTATTGTTTTATAGGTGTATTAAAAACAATATTTGCCTAGCCGACTGACTGCTTTATAGACCCAAGAAAAAAGAGTTTGTGGAGTTTTTTGTTTGTTTATATAAATATTAAATTCAGTTAAAAATGCATTAAGCGAACTGAAAGATATTTTTAAATTTAAATAAAATCTATTTCACTATTTTGGAAATCACTGTATACTTAAATATTTTAAAAATATATATTTAATATTTTATTTCTGAGCCTCTCAGCAAATTCCCTTGGCATATCCGCCATACTCTTTCCGATGTTGACCCACAGTGCCTTTTGACGCTATCCCAAAGGCCGCTCGCATGGAAATGCGCTAACTAAATAAGCCCAAAAATTAAAAATTACTATGGGATAGCGGGCACGAAGGCCAACGGCAGGAGCTGATAGCCCGGCTTTTCCCATAATTTTGCACTTTTGCAGCTGTCCAAAGCGGAGGGACATCAATCAAATGCCACGGAGAGCGAGAAAGAGAGAGAGCTTTTCAACTTAACGCTGAGTTATTGTTTGCCACGATTTAGAGTCGGTAAATATTTCTTGGTATTTTATACTCCGTATTCAGTGCGGTTTCAGTTCAGTTTTCGGGGCGTGTCCTTGGTTTTGGCCGCATTAAGTGCACAGTTGCGTGCACACACGCCCAAGGCCCAACCCGTTCCAAGCTGTATAAGGTGTAAAAGGTGTAAAAGGGGCGTGCCAGCAGCAGGTCCTTCGACGGTCGGAGGTGACGCCACGGGGAGCCCAGTCAGCAATTTGCCTTAAATTGTTGCCATTTGTTTGGCCGGCGCTTAGAGGACACCCCGAATGCCACACAAAGTTGCATTAATACTTCTAGTGTGTTTGTGCGTGTTGTGTGTGTTTAAATTGCTCATCAAGTTGTGCAAATTATGGAAATTGCCATGCGTCAAGTCGTCGGGAATCTGGGATAATAGCCAGTGGAATGACATGGAAAAGAATTTTAGCAAAAGGAAATTTTTATACAGGAATTTGCATATCAATCGATTCAGCACAAAAGACATGCTGTGCAGTGGCAGACCACTTTTGAATAAAGATATTTGTGTTTGTGTTTGCTTGCAGAGAAATTGTGTAAGCAATCGGATTTATTCTCTTATAAAATATTCCCTCTATTTGTGTGAGTGCAGAAAAATAATAGGATTTATAGTTTACTGTTAGTTACTGTGCTATTTTGCAGTTATGGAAGCAGAACATTTTTTTAAATAAATTTAAAAGCTAATAAAAATGTGGCAAATAGAGATATTTAATTCCTTATGCAATTTTAATTTATTAAAAACATAAACCATATGTAATTTCATTGAACTTTTATATGTTTGAGATAGGTACTTTTCATAATAAATAGACAAAAAACCCCACAAGCCAGATTTCCAACACTCCCTGGAAAGGTCTAGCCCTCATAGTAATTAAATCAATTTTGTCTTCGTTTACTACTCTTCCAGTCCAGTCTGTCGGGGAATTTATAAAAAATATGTTACCTCCGGCTCTGGCCTCCACTTGTATTTATCAATAATCATTTCTTTCGCTCCGACTCTCGTTAAGCGAAATGCATTTCAGGCTTTTGCCTCTTGGCCAAGTCCTTCACGGTTGAATGCACCCGCTTCTGTTCGGGCTTAACCTCGCCTGACCTACTCCAGAGCAGAGCGGAGCGGAAAGGAGTCTACAGATGGCGGCGGCTCCGGGCAGAAAGAAAATGCAATTTCCTTTTTCCATTTTTCATATGCGCATTAAGCGCCTTTTCCACATTTCAATTTGCCGAGCAGCCGTGCTTTTGAGGCAGTTGTGCTTTTGGCCTGGCCCACAACTATTGCCACCTGGGCCTGTAAGCATATAAAAATTAATATTTGAATGAGTAACCCGAAAGCAGCTCGACTGGGCTATGATTCGGGGACTGAGGACCTGAGAACTGAGACTGCAGTAGCTCCTGCAGGCGGAAGGAGCGCTCTGGGGCTCTGGTGTATATAGCCGAAATGTGGGTGCTTAAAAATGCATGAGAAGTCAGTCTGCCGGAAAACTGGGTGAAAGCTACGGCTGCACTCGCACAAGCTACTTTATTTCCATTTATGTTGTAAATTATAGGAGGTCCTGGCGCCAGAAGGCCACCCACCGGGCCACTTGTCATTGTCCTTGCCCTCTGACATATTATTTTCGCAATTGTTCGACCTCAAAAAAGGCCAGACATTAAATTAAGCCAAGGGCCACGAAAGACCATCAAAGTGTCCAAAAATACACATAAATTCGGCCAAGGAAAATTCTCACGCATTCACCTGTGGCTGCAATCACGTCTCCACTATATCCACCATAGATAATACAAACAGTTTAACAAAAGGGAGTTTCCCCTTTAAAGACGTGGGCACACAAAGAACAACAAACAAAAGACTCAGACTCGGTGTCTCGCGGCGAGGCAGCCTCACAAAAAATACAAAATGTGGAAGAGAAAAACAAAACTCGAACAAAAAGATGACACAAACAAAAATTATTTCATTTCTATTTCTCGTTACCAATTTCTATTCTTCTTCTGCGGCCTTTGTATTGTCCCAGTTCCCCGTAAAAATGGGTTTAACATTGTCTCTGGGCAAAGTGTTGGGCCAGTGGCTACAAAAAAGCCTTCGAACACACGAATATCGTGTTAAGCACACGTCGATCTATTGTTTTCTTTTTGTTATTCTGGAGGGGGATCTAGGATCGTGTTATAAAATTGATTATACACAGTCGGCCATGGAGTGCGAGAGGGCACAAAAGAACAGCCTATAAATATAATTTATTATATGATTTCTATGAATATTAAAGGTAGTTTGTGGGTAGACTTAGAAGAGGTGATAGTTGCGGTATTCCCTTGCAATGAGCGGAAGTGTGTGGGTAGTTAGTTTTCTTTCTCTCTCCACGGTTTGATTCAAATATTCCAAATTACTGCCGCTTCCTCTCCAATTGAGACCTGGAATTCCCAAAGAAGAAGGCTAAAGTTTTAACTTCGTTAGTAGCTGGCAAAGCTTTGCTTAACCTTTTTAACCCTAGAAAAGATATAATTATTTTTAACATTTATATTTATTATATACATATAAATTATAAAGTAAATTAATTATATTTTTGCCATTAGAATCCAATCCTCATTAACAATCCTTAGTTTTATATTCTCGCTCAGAACAAAAGAACATAAAAATCTCAAAATATATATAATAATTCCATTTAATAACAAATATTATAAATCTTTTAGCCTACAAAATTTAGTTACTCCGACAATCATATTTATTCAGTTAATATTTTCCCAACTCAACTTTTTCAAATAAATTAAGACACTAAATTTAGGCAATCTCTAAGTGCCCCATCGTTTCTTAAAGGGTTAAGCCAAAACTTTTCTTTGCCACTGACTTTATTAGTTCCACTCACTCACCTGAACTTGCGTTGTATCTTGAAACTTTTTTCAAGTCCAACCCGAACCGAGCAATCATCGTCAAGTTTAGCCCCGGAAGCCTGACAGTTTTTGCCAACCACTAAATGTCAAACTTTGTGACATGTCAGTGCTGAAAGAGAGGGACAGCAGCAGAACAGCCGAGCAGCGTCCTGTCTCACATGTGACATTCAAGTGTCATCAAGGGATACGTGATGGTTTGCATTTTTATGGGAATGACAGCTAAATGTGCGGAATCCCGGCTCCGATGGCTTGAGTGACTTTCAATAACAGTACAGGCGCAGGCCTAAGATTTAGCATAATTAAATTTGGAAAAAGTTTTCCAGGGCCTTTCTGTCTTCTTTTTTTTCGTGGCTGTATCCAGGAGCAGACAAAGGATCTGCGATGCCTGGAAATCAGCATAAAATAATTGAAAATGTGTACGGTTCTGGTTCTATTTGAATAAACGCAATTTGAATGCAAAAGCACGAAGTGCAAACAAGATGGCAGACGTGAAAGGATATGCGGGATGGGTGGAAGTTAGGAGACGCCAGCCTGGCTGGGATGACAGTCTCCTCCTGTCTGCCGTTGATAGATGGATGGCAGTGAATGGAACGTCTAATGGAGTCCCTCTTCTATGCTCTCAGAGGCCAAGGTGAAAGGTGAGAGGCGGATCTGTATCTTTGGTCAACTTAAAGTGTCCCAAATCAGAGTCCCTTTCTTTTAAAGATTTCCCCGTATATCGCATCACTAATCAGCCTCTTTTTCCGCCCCCTTAACCCCTCGCTAAGCTAATCTAATCTCATTTTCCAACCAGCTGTGAGTGCAGGCCTAAGCCCTTTGTTGTTCCCCTATCAGGATCGCACATTTTCCGCACTTTCCACCGCCTCCTCCTCTGCCAATTCACGAATTTCCACACCTACGCACACAATTGAGCAGGGAAAGCAAGTGCTAAGAGCAAAGAGCACCGGCAGCAGCAGCAGCAACAACAAAAAAATTGTTAATGCCATTTGACAGTTGACAATTATAGCAATTGTCATAGCATTTAACACGAGAGCTGAGCACTAGGCGAAAATGCGCAAAAAGGGATGGATGAAATACTCCATTGTTGTCTGAACGCAGAGAGAGAAAATCTATGTGATTTGTGTAATAAAATCTAATAAAAAATTCTTTAAAATCTTTGCATAATATAAATTCAGTATATTTTATTTTTATAAATACTTTGACAAAATATTGGGGGCCCCAAAATCTTTCTTATTTCTACCTCAGCTTTATTTCATTTTATTATCGCTCTAATATTTTATTTTGCATGTTAAATTTTATAAATTATTTATTTTATTTATGTGTAGAAATTAATACTTACTTTAATGTAAATGATCAGCAAATAAAAAAAAAAAATTAATATATATTTATACCTAAATACATATCTTTGATATTCACCTTAAACTCTTCTTTGGTTATTTAAATGAATATTTCTTTAAAATTCTAATTCTTTTATTTTACCATAACTAAATGTTTCGCCCAGTGCAGAGCTAGGCACGGGGATAGAGAAACCAAAACGAGGGTTAAGCGAGGGAAGGCGGCAAATGTTAACCCTTGGCGGGTACGGACTCACCCTACGATTCGTTTTGTCCTGTCACTCATTTACCCTTTTTTGCATGTCAGCGGGCATTAGTTGTCCTTGCTGCTTCCATTGCTGTTGTTGCTCTCGGACTCTGCTTATCTGCACCAAATTTGCACAGTCATTGTCAGGACTCGAGGTCCTGGACTCCCTTGAATCCCCTCTTGCACCTCTCTGCTCCTTTCGTTCTTGCTCTCCCTTTTGTTCGCACTTTTTGCCAACTTTGCATATGTGCAAATAATTTAGCATCCCAACTACGGCGGCAAAAACAACAACATCGGCAGGACCAGGACCAGAGGCCAGCAGCAGCCAGGACAATTGTGGATTTACTCCAGATTAGGGATCTTTGTTAGTTGGTCTGCGGGTCTGTTTGTTTGTCTACTGCTTTGCTGGCCAAATAAAAATTATAGTTTGCCGACTCGCAGAGAGGGTTTCAATGTTACTCGTCGTAGTTGCTTTTTTGCCAAAGGACTTGGCCACTGGTTTAGGACAAATACAATTTGGCAGTGGACCGGGCCTTGGACCAACTCCAAAGGATGATGGCGCAGCTGGTTGTCCGACAGTGTGATGGAACAAATGTGGTGATGATGGTTATGTGATGGGAATGCCTGGCAGGACAATTCTGCAAAGGAAATATAAGTGTTTATTACATTAAAAATAATGTAATTTGGCTATCTTTACGGTGCTAAATTCAATGTGTGTGTCGTGGCTTTCTTTAAAGGGTAAGTTTAGGAAACTAATTTCTTACAAATACTTTCTTTAGTTATTAAGAAACTTTTATAGATTTTCTAAAGAAAGCAAAGGCACTGTTTCAAAGATTAGTAAAGTTTATTAAATTTTTTATTAATTTATTTATCATTTAAAAGCAAAAGCCCCTAACTTATAATTAGTTTACCTCTTTGATTGCCTGCCAAGAGACACTCCAAATTCAATGGCCCTATATCCCCCTTAAGGAGCTCTCTTTTAAAGCCAAAAAGCATAAAATCCTTTGGCTCTCCTTTGGCTTATTTTTCTTTATATTTTTTCCTGTGGATTTTCGCACCCTTTCCTTTTCAGGTTCATCATTCCGTAAGCCAAAATCGCACAAGAGCCGCCTCGAGAGCTTTTCTTCGGCTCCCGGGAAAAGTCGTGTGAAGTCAAAAGTGTCTCATCGCTGCTTATCTATACAGCAGAAATTGGCTGCTCCAAGTTCGACGAGGCGGGCAAATATGAAAACTTTCGGTGCAGTCAAGCGAATTTCCCAGCTCCCGTTTTTCGCCCTTCCTCTCTCGGCTTTTCCAAAGGCAATCTCTCATCTTTATCTGCTTCGCGGCGCTGGGAAAGATGAATGCAGCTTTCAGTGCCTTTCTCCCACATATGCGACTCAACACTTCAACTTGTGCCAAATGCATAAAAATGCGGGGGCTGCGGAGGCGCTGCTGCCACAAGATGAAGAACGGAGCTCCTTGACAGCAAAACTGAATTCGGAACAGAGAATAGAAAGCGGAACACAAGCTGCGCAGAGAAAAATGATTTTGATATTAAAAAGCCAAAAAATACGAAGATATTATTAAAGTATATTTAACAAATTCGTTGTTTAGTATTCGCTCATCACAAAAATTAAAAAAAAACACCTTAATATTAGTAAAAATATTTTATAATGCAATAAAATCACAAATACTAATGAGTTAAGCATTCATTTATATAACATAAATTCGGCCAAATACTCTAAAATGTATTCAAAACTTACATAACAATTTTTCTATTTCCCTAAATTGCCATGTTTGATCTTTATTCAAACTATTTTCATAACGAAGTTGTTACTTTACACAGCATTTTCTAAGTTTACATGGAAAAACTTCTTAGAAAATATTGCCGTTGATAGTATTTTCCTTCTTCTCCGTGTAGCTGTAAAGTAGGTCAGTTAAGGGAGTTTCCACAGAGGGACTTAAAGCACATCCTTGCTTATTGTGCAAACAACAAAGTGTTCGTCCATTTTCAACACCCACTGGTGTGTTCGGTGTTCGGTGCTCTGTGGCTCAGTGTTCGAGGCTTGGGACTCTGGAATAATGGCCGAGGCATTGTAACAACATTTCAAATGCAAAATCCCATTTTCCTTCTAATTGCTTTATCGCTCAACAAGCTGTTGGATGTGTTTCACTCACACTCTCTCATCGCTCCGCTCATTTCTCACTAGCAGACTGCTGACAGGATAATACCAACACATATACCCTCTAAGCAGGGTGACTCAATTTATTGGAAATGGAAACTGATGATCCTAAATCAATCAAAACTATGATTCCAAATAGAAGTGAACAGTATAGAGATACTTAGTAGCCCTTAGAAATATAAATATAAATATAAATATAAATATAAATTAATATATTTATCTACCTTCCTAATACATTATTTTATCAATAACAATACCGTTTTTCTTACTTTTATTTCTTATACAAGAAAATATTCTTTAAAGGTAAATAATACTTGGTGAGTTTCAATTATCATGTTTCTGTTAGTATCTCTATTTTCCTATATGCATAATTCCCGAACGAATGTAATTACTTAACAAATTAATTTCAGAATCAAATCTCTGTTCGAACGGTAAGTAAATAAATATTTTTTCTAGTGCAAAAATCCGCGATCGGATTTATTGAGCCACCCTAGTCGTAAGCCCCTTTTAGCAGTTAGCCGCCCCCCTAGCTGCTTGTTTACGTTTGGGCTCTGTCAAATATGTTCGAATTTTCTAACGATTACAACTACAGCGGACGCCTGCCTGCCTCGGCTGACCTGATTTTCCATTTTTCGCTCAGCCGTTTTGGAACATGTGCTCCTGTTGTCGTAAGACCCTTTAGGGAGCTGGCCCACTGGTCGACTGGCTGGGGTTTTGTTTGCTATATGTCCATGTCCCGGGGCTAAACGGATTTGTCCAACCTGCCAGCGTCACGGAGTCAGAGTCAAGGGTACTACGAACTACAATCCCTCGATCAAATTGTTTGTTAATTGCAAAAAATTTACGAAAATTGCGCATATTCTGGCCCCAGAACCCATCCTTTGTTTTCGGAAATAGTGGTGAGTGGGGGGGAAACTAGGTGTTCGGTGTTCGATGTTCGCCTATTGATCCGGTGCGGTTAATGGCCGCTTTTCGCTTTTCGTAACAGTTGTCAGATGCAGTTTAGCTAATATCGGAGGCAATTTGCCCGATGGCTTTGGAGAGGTAAATTGCTCGCTGGACATGACTTTTGAATGGCCAAAGTCAAAGTGTTAACTGGGGCAACGTTTTATTTATTGGAGGGCAAAAGTCAAACCAGAAAAAGAAGCAGAGCATTGAGTTTCATGGTGAAATAAGCGGCTCATTTTCTGTTGTGTTAAATTGTATAAAACGAGTACTATAAAGCGATACATTTCTTAGAAAGAAAATTACTTCCAGAAATTCTTATTGTGATAGTTGTAAGGAATTTCACTGAGATTTCTACATTCCAGATTGTAGAAAAAAATTTTTTTTTATACATTTATTTATAAATTAATACCTTTTTTTATTTATCCCTAATTCCAACCCTTATAATTTATAACGCTCATAGATAAATACACTTAATATCCCTGTCATCACTCTAATAAAGTCATTATTATCATTCTAAATACCATCCATCACTCAACTCATCTCAGCATTTTGCTAAAATCATTATACACGTAGAACCCCCATATCTCATATCCTATATGCTAACCAATAATTGAAATGTCAAGTCCCGGCTAATGACAAATGTAAAAGCCAAAAACTTCCACAACCGCAACCGAGCAGAACCCCTAAAGAAATTAATAAATGACACAGATTTTAGCACTTTAGTCGGAGAAGGGGAACCAGAACGGGAGAACGAGGCACTTCGGAGACAGAACTGCTATAAAAACACAAGTGACAAGTGTGGCAGACACATGTGAATGAGATTTTCGGGTAGCCGAAGGGAAATCTGAAATGTAGTGGGAATTTTGACACATTTGACAGGCGGGGTCTTACTGTAAGTAAGCGGCCATTTGATAGCCTCATTAGTGCTGAGCCACCGCAGAAGGAGCCCTCCGAAAGTGGCTGTCAAAGTGCTCAAGGAGGCTCCGATTCCTTGAGCTGTTTTGCGTAACACAAAACCAAAAGGATATCGACCATAACGCAGGCGGAGCAGCCGACATGCGATACAGCGACCCCCGCCAGAGTCCTATAAATATATCAGGCCAGAGGTAGGCGTATTATCCTCAAAAAAAAAAAAACGTTATATATAAATTATAACCACAACCGAAACCGAAACACCGAACACGAAACACAACACACAGAAGTGGGTTGGTCCCCCACAAATTCAGAGGCTGACACAAACTTGGCTCCTCGCTCGGGGGCATTTAGTCATATTGAAACATTAAAAAAGTCAACACCCCCGCATGGAAAACTAACAAACAGAACTTGACCGTATGGCTTTGGGGTTTCTGGTTATAATAAACAAGTCAAGGGGTAGTCGTAGTCACAGGCAAAGGACCCAAGCCCAAATGAATAATATACCACAGGAAATCTGGAACACTTGTGGGTTTGGTGGGGAACATGAAATGTTCTCTGTGTTCTGTGTAGGAAATGGGAATATCAGAGACCAACTAGGTGCCAAAGTATGCAGGCTACTCTGGAAATTGAAATAAACAAGTTTATTAAATAGTAAATACATATTTTAATATGTATAGGTATAGAAAATCAACGAAAACTGGGTAAATTCCTTTACACTTGTATTTATATAATTATCTTTGTGGTCGCTTAAGATTAGGATAATTTCCAATTAATATTTTACTGATAAATATCTAAAATCTTTGTTGCATAGATATTATCAACAGCATTATCCTTCTCCCAATATCCTTTTCCTTATCGCCCAACCACAACTAAACGTTTGTAACACGATCATTGCAATCGCTTACTTGTTGGCTTGGTCCTTATTTTTTGGGGACTTGGAACCGGCAAGACTAAATGCCCAGGGCAGCCATAAAAATGTCAAAAATTTCTATGTATTCATAAACACATGTGCCGCATAGGAAGAGTGAGAGAGGGGAACCCTTAGTCGATGGCAAGCGACCCCAAGGAGAAACACAAAACCCCAAAACACGCCAACGCAATTCGACCACAAAGTTGTCCAGGACACTCCGCACTTCACTCCATATATCTTGACATGTGTTGGTGTGTGTGCTTGTAGTCTATAGCATATATATATGAAGTGTACATAACTTAAACATCCCAAACCCAAATGTCCATATGTGCATTTAACATGCAAACTACGCCCGCAACGATGAAAGGACTTCGGTGGGGGAAAGGGCGGCTCTCGAATTTCCGGTCAAGCAAGTGAATCCTTACAGTCGAAACGAGGAGGAGCATTTCATATTTTTTTCATGTTTTTCTTCGGTCCTGCTGGCTTGCTTTATTTTTTTTGGTTTCCTTTTGCTTGACGCCCACAAAATTTCTGCTAAATTAAATTATAAATACGGGCAAAAAGTCGAGGATAAAGTGGCAGGCCCGAAGGCAGAGGGTCCGGGGTTCCATTATGATTCATGGTCATGTCTGGTCTGGACTCCCCACGACCCCACTTCCTGCGTTAGTTAAAGCTCGCCAGAGGATGTCCTCCCTCACTCGCCTTTGGCCAAAGTGCGTGTCAAATTGGAGAGGCGAGCCATTCAATCCTTTGACAAGTCTGCATAGTTTTCGGTTCCCGATATCCTTGACGTTGTGCTCGAGCATATTTCGGCTGTTTGCCAGTCGGGATTTGTGTGCTTTGTGGGTTGATTTGGGTCGGGCTATTGCCTAGCCAA
Organism: Drosophila tani; assembly: GCA_008042535.1. Lineage (NCBI taxonomy): Eukaryota > Metazoa > Arthropoda > Insecta > Diptera > Drosophilidae > Drosophila > Drosophila tani. Next base: position 30,330 of record VNJO01003773.1, on the reverse strand, counting down.
TAGGGGTGTTTAGATAAGGCCGATGATGTGGGCTGATTGTTTTTTGGATAGCTTTATATTGGTTTATCAAAATAAATTTATTGGTAGCCAAAAATATTTTGCTTAAATCTAAAAGAAATTACTTACTTTAAGTAAGATTTAATTTTAAATATATTTTTATTTGCAGTTGCTGTTAAAGGTTGTATGATCTTAAAGGGAAATATTTGCAATGAATTTCTACAGTTGCCTTGTTAATTACAGATGTGCTTTCTAGTTTAAGGCAATATATTTTCATAAGATTTTATATTTTAAAGTATAAATATAACTTCGGTAAAGTGTAGCTAAAAAAGTCTTGAATAATCGTACCATATTCCCCTCTTTAAACATAACAATTTCGATATCCAAAACAGTTAGTTGCCTTGGCTATTGTTTCCTTTCCCAAAACCCAATTTTCGTGTCAATCACAAACAAAGTGTGCAAACAGGATCATCACATGCCTAATCCTTCCACTCAATTGTGTGCCACCTCAATCAACACTCAAAGGACACCTCAGAAAAGCAACACCCCCGCCGAAAACCTAGCCAGGAAGTGAACAATTTTCGCACCAATTAATCAAATTAAACAAGGACATTCCAGGACGGGGGAAAAAGGGCTAAAAGGTTCACATTTAACAAAGTTAATTGAAAATTTTGCGGTCGTAGGTTATCGCTAGAATAGGGAAACGGATAAATGTCGTGGGTGCAGCTGCAAGGATTTTAAAATGCAGCCCCAGGATTCCCTTCGGGATCAGGCTCACGCACTGCGGCAGGACAATTACGCAGACGATTAGGCACGCCGCTAAAATCCAGAGACACTGAGACAGCAGCAGCAGCAGAGCCGCCAGGACAAGGACCTCGCTAGGACACCCTCGCCGCCCTATTTTTCTCCTTCCTCTTGGGATCTGCCAAGTTTTATCAGCTGCAAAACAGTTGCCATTGAAATGGCGCAGAAAGTCGTTAGATAGATGGCCAGGAAGGAAAACAAAAAAGCAAAAAATAAAGGAGCAGCCAAGGAGTCGAACAAAGGACCGCAAAACCCATAACCCCAAACCCCTGGCCAATCCGCAGACCTATCCCATTGCCACGCCCGCGCACCCGCAGCCCAGAACCTCCGATGCTGCTCTCGTTTATAGAAAAAACATTGCGAAAATTGCTTTACAACTGATTAAACATTGAGCGGAACGCACGGCACGTTTAAATTTGGGTTAAATAGATTATATGAACTGGAAGTGTTATGAAATGATGTGCTCCGCCAGCCGTAGATGTGCTCCCTGGTAATCGGCTCTCGGCGATACCTTATAGACGTTGGTTGGGGATATTTGTTGTATTTAAAAAATTAGAAATTAATTAATGAACAAATTTCTGTTGATATGATTTTATGAGGTACTGAAAACAATTTATAAAATTGTTTTAGGTGTGTATACACGTATGTTGTTATATTATTCCCGCTTACTTTTCTTGAATAGAAATATAATTTTATGCCATGCCAAGCATGCTCAAAATAAAAACCTCTTCAAATATAACTTGTAGTTAAGTTAAGCCTTTTATTTGCATAAGAATAAGATCAATTAAAAAAAAATGTATATTAAACTTTCCAGCTCTACAAAGAGGAGTATCTGAAATTCGTAACATTTTTTCCTGTGCCTCGTCATCCTCCTCTATTTTATTTTGCTATTCTCGCACTGTTGCTCAGCTCAGCTCAACAGGACAGGACTCAGCTCCAGCTCTAGCTTCAACTCGAGGTCCTTGGGCGTGCCACACAGCTGCGGCGCCTCTTTTCACGCTCGAAGGGTGCAAGTTAATGGCCGGATTCGATTTGGCCCTGTAGATGTTAACCACAGTTAAGGATTTTCGGGTTTTGGGTTTCTTTTATTCCGCTGTGAGTGAGGGGGCCTGCTGGACCTGGGTTAATGTGACCTTGGCTCTTATCCTGCTGCGAAAATGAATTTCAATTCAATTATCCTACGCTAAACACTCAATACTTTTCAGGCTCAGGCAAAGATATATCTCATGCATCGTAGAGTGTGATTAATGAAGTCTTAAACCGCGAATCCGATACTCATTTTTGCGGACTGTTGGCGGGCGGAAAGGCGAAGGAATCTGGCGAAGTGAACTTTTTAAATTCCCCCAACGTTTTGCCATTAATATCGCATTTATCAATATCACAGTTTTTCATTTTGTCGTCCGGTAAAACGTATTTCTCTCTATCCACACTGTTCCCACCCCCCCAACTCTCAACTCCATTTTCCCCCTGCCCCACCAGTTTTCCCAGGATCTCTGGTGCAATTTTCTTCGTTGCCAGTGTTTGCCAGGACCTGAAGCAAAAGGAGAAAAACCCATTTCCATTATACAATGCCACATTTCTCTTTTCCGGTTTATACCGTTTAGATCGATTGCATTTTATAGTTTGTTTTAATGTTTTTTTTCCTTCCTTCGTCCTATCCTTTGTGATTGCAGCAGGAGGAGTCTAGTGGAAGGAAGCCAGGATGCCACAGGACGAAATTGTCTCCAGTAGGAGGCGGCCGCCTCTCATCTCGGTTGTTTTCGGCCGCCGGAAGCGCTACAAAAAATATTCCCTCCCGTCGGTCGGTCTAGAAAAATTATTTTATTGCTTCCCCCGTCGCTCAGACGCTCAGTCTCTCTGTGTCTCAGTCTGTCTCCTGATTCATTTAAAGCGAATATAACTTCCGTTTTGCCCGCACACACAATGGCCCATTGTCCTCCTGATTCCTTGTCCGAGCATCAAAAGATTTTAAGTGTTTCTTTGCCCAATTTCTGCTTCAATTTCGTCTTGCTTTTCTCTTTTTTTTTTGCTACAATTCAATTAGGCATTTGGCAGTGCTGTGTGTGTGTGAAGTCAAAAAGTGAGCGCACTTTGCTTTCTGACCATTTCCTGTTATTTAGATACCTTCCTTGTTAATGGGAAAGATGTCTGTACTGGAACAAAAGGTCAAATGTAGCTAAAATTAAATAAAAAATGTTGAAAACTCAATTTAATAACATTTTGGGGGTATATTTTCTAAAAATACCACTTGATTCAATTCAGTTTTAAGAGATACCTATCCCTCTTTAATTTTGCTTCCTTCTAAGATATATATTCTCTGTAATAAATATTAAATTAATTATAGTTTGAAGCTTAAAACCAACATTTCAATTTTTTTTAAATAAAATCTGGCATTATATATAAAATATAAATATATATATATATTTTAGCTTGACTCCCTTAAAATTATAAAAATTTTCTTTTCATACTCAAAACAATTCTCCTGTTACCTTGCTCGCATTAACCTTACTTAAAAATTCTCTTTAAACTTGTTTTATCTTTAATTTATCCCCAAAAGCATTCCCAACTGTCACAAAAAGGAAAGCCGAAAACTCCACCCCAAACTCCCATATTTTGCCATTTCCCTATCTCATATGTACACATATATTCTGAAGCTTCCTTTTTTTATCTGTGAGCTCCATTAAATAAGCCAAAAATCTGTTCTTATCTTTGGTAAAACTTTCTCTGTCCCGAACGCAATATTGTTTATGTCGGTCAATTATCTCCCACCGCCCGAAAGGGACACCCGAGACTAGAGATGAAGGAGCCAAAAAATAGCAAACTAAGTAAATCTCTTCCATTGCTAACAATAATCTGACATAATGTTTCAATTATGCGTCGTTTAGTATTATATGGATGTCCCAAATCTCCTCCCTTTTAGCAACGCAAGGAATAAACAAGGCCAACTGCCGCAGCTCCCCGAAGAAGCATTTGAAGAGCTAAGCAAATCTTACTAGAATAAACATTTTAGCATTAAATTTACATAAGAAGCGACAATGAGCGAAGGGGCGTGGCATAAGAGAGGGCGGAGGGAGGAACCATCTACTTACCAGACATTTTCATAAACAGCAGTAGCACACGGAGAGAAATTGGTGGACATAAAAGGTATCATTACAAAAAAATTAAAAAAAAGTAGTAGTTAGGTATTATTTATATTTAAAAACGGATTAAGTTGTATTTTGTCTTTTATTTTTTTAATGCCCTTTTAAAAATCAAACAATATAAATGTAAAACCACAGAAAAGAGTGCCTTCGAACATTTTTTGTCATTAGAAGTCTTTGAGCTAAGCGTCTATAACTGTGATTCTGACGAATTCAGACTTGGGAATTATATGTCAAGAAATTAAAAAAAAAAAAAGAGACTAGTCATCCATGTATTACTTTCCCTAACGCTTTATCTCTTTTCTATACAAAAATGCCTCTCTTTCATGTTAATAAATAATTTTGTTAATAATAATTTTATTTATTGTTCAAAAATTTATTTGCACAAATAATACGCACTATTGTTTTTTTGAGTGCTAAGCGTTCTGCTTTTTTCCGCTCTCTTCGGCTTCAGCTTCAGCTTGATGTGTTTTCGCGTATTTGCATAAACATTAGCAAAACAAATTTGCACATTTGACTCACAGCCCCTCCAACTTCCCTTTCCTTTAGGCCCCAGTGCCCCATCACTCCCCCGCTCGACATATGCAAACAAGCCGCAAAACAGCAACAAAAGTTCACGGGCGTCAAGACCAAAATGAAGTTAAAGAGCAAAAGAACGGAAGTCTTTAGGCCAACGTCTCAACAACAAACATAAGCAGCAGCAACAACAACTATGGAAAAAAATACCAACAAGGCGGAAACGGAAGTGCGTGCTAGGGATAGAGGAGGCGGGAAGATGGAGTGGAGCGAGACAGGCGAAAGGAACTCCCAAGTGAAGAGCAAAATATGCTAAATCAGCCAAAAATGTTTATAATCATTCGAAAGATGAAGACGGCGATGATGATGACAGCGATGGGCGGGAGAAAGATGCTTTTCAGGCCGACTGGGAAAACAAACTCTATAATGCCCTGGAAAAGTAATCTTAAGGTTTGAGAAGCATAGTTTGTGGAAATAAATGCAATTAAAACAAATCAATAAAAAAATATTTCAATGTTTAAATATTTCCCTAGTTCTTAACACTTATAATCAAAGAATTCATCAATCTTTTTTGATAAGAAGAAAATATAAATCATAATGAAATTGTGGTACTTGGAGTTAATACGAAATTTGGGCTGAGTAACCTTTTTAGATATCATATTATGTATTATGTAGATATTATGTATATACCCCTCGAACCCTGCAGAGTAAAGTTAAACTTACTTATGACTGTCTTACTTCTATTTCATCTGTCTGTCTGCCGTTCTCTTCATGTTCCTCACTGCCTCCTCTCGTTTTGTGTGTTTTCTTTAGCAAGTTTAGCGCCATTTTCTGTTTGCTGCTGTGGCAAATTTTGTGGCACTTTGGCGCCCAAAACTCGGAACAAATGACAGCCAAATATGCGTTTTATTGAATTTTATGTGCCCGACTCTCTCCGCCGCTTTCTTTTGCTCGGTGCCTCTCCAAGGATGACGCTCCTTGCTTGTTGACTTGGCCAGACATTATTCGTTTGCAGCTTTTTTGGCGCTTAGCCGGTTTTTGATTTCTTTTTTTTTCTCCTCTTTGGCGGGAGATCACGCTGAGAGAGTGCAAAATACAATTTTTGTAGATTTTCGTTTTGGCCGCCAAGTGAGCGTGAAATGTGCCAAAGAATTTTTATTTTAGTAGCACTGTCGAGAGTCCTTGAACTTCATATTGGGGGACTTCATGACTTTTGGCACTGAACTTGGCCATAAATTCTGGTCAAGGGAAACAGCAGGATGAAATGAGGAATTTGGCATCTCGAGTGGAAAATGTTGAGAAATATTTGAAGGACTTTTGAAAAACTGAAAAAGACTGTATTATTTAAATAGTTAATTAAGTTTGTTGGGTCTTTAACAGCACAGAATGTTAGCAAATCGATTATGTAAGGCAATGAAAGCTATTAACATGTGTTTATTGTATTAAAGAAAAATGTGTTTATGAATATATTTTCCGTATAACATCTACTCCTCTTTTAAGAATTCTGCCAGCCCGAATTTAAATAAATTTAAAATACCCATAAACTTTCAAAACTAATGCCACTTGACATCAGCCAATCGGAATGAAACCTCAAAAACTAATTAGCCAAAGTCAAAGGAAACCCGAAACATTTCCATTACGGACATGTGTCCTGGCATCTTCTGGTAATATGTAATCAATTAATCAACGCCTGCAACGGCACCCACAAAAACCAGATTTCAACAATTTCCAAATCCTTTCGACAGTTGACCGCATCTGGATGGAACTTCAACTTCCCAGAACAACACAACAGAGCACCAGCATTGAACTTTGTAAGAGCCAATGGCTGGGGAAATGCATAAAATTTCAATTTTCTGTAGCATAAACAAGGAAAAGGATCAGGCAGCCAAGGGAAAATCAAATCAAGCCCAGAGGCAAAATTTAATTGCGTTTAACCTGAAATCAAATTTTGAAGACGATGGCTGACCAAGGCCTAGTAGATTCAATCAATTCACAGGACACTCTAACTTGAGGCGAAAGGGCCGAACAACAAATCTGAAGGGTTCATGTTTATCCAAATATGCATGCACTGAGGAAAAATATATTTTTATGGTAAGAAATTATAGATTCGATTTAAAATAAAATTTTTGCAGATGTGTATATGTTATCTTATATTATGAAATATGTGTCCTAAGGTGTTGTTAAATATTTATAAATGGATTATTTTATTTTTCAATATAATAAAAATTTACCTAAATAAGTAAAGGCTAAAATGTTATTCTCAGTGCTTATATGTACGTTTGGATATTATTTTTCCCACACAAGAAAGGATAATAAAATGCCCGGAGCGAACGAAAATAAACAACATGCGTACGCCCGGCTGGCTGCATCCTTTAAGGAGATGGATCCTGGAGGGCTGTCGGGACCGAGGTAAAGGCTTAGACTTAGATTGCGGCATTGATTTCATTTTCAGCTGTCTATCAAACTAAATGGGCAAGAACATTTAACACAATCAGCTCAGGCAGCCAGGAAGCCCGGCAGGCAGGCAGGCACTGTTTGCTTTTCCCTTTTTATTATTATTATTTACTTTCATATTGATTACTTTTTGGCCGCCAGCAAAGTTTTCCCCGTTCACACTTCATTTGATAAAGACCCAAGGGGCTGTAGGAGTTAAGGATCAGAAAGTTCTTTATTTTTTCGTCCAACCTTTTGAACAAATCATGGACTAATTTGCTCCAAACACACACTCTACGCACCGAAAAAGTTTTTATAGCCGGCAAATAAAATTAGCTGCCCTATCAACAGGTGTAGTCATAGCATCCTAACAGATGTCCCACTGCCCGACCTTTGTCATATTTGTGGTTCCAGGTAAGGCTACATAAAAATGAAACCTCTATTCCTTGTAGTACCCTTTTTCTACTCGGTCTTGATGCTTATCGTCGGCGAACCAATGCCTTTATTCCTTATTCCTTTTTGGGAATCATAAAATTTATTTTTATTATTAATAAACGCGCGCCTGTCAAAAGAAATCTAATGGATTTTGGGGTTTGCCCGAGATAGAAATCTGTGGCCTGACATCTTTGGTGGATAGTTTATGGTTCGGTTTAGCCTCAGTGACTCACATCTGATCGTTGACTCATATGCGAGGACAGCTGTGGGTTAAAGGATGGAGTCTGTGAAAAGTTTTTAGGGGTAAATAAATATTTTCAACAGGTGATGCGGGCAGAAATATTGAACAATCGCGTTTCAAGGGGTTAACATAAGAAAAAACTTCTTAGAAAGCACAAATGAGATCCCAAAGAAAGTAACTAAGGTAAGGTAATTTGTATATTTAATATAACAATAAGTAATTTTTGTACATTAGGCGACCCATATTTGTTATTGAAGGTGGAGAGCTAACTCGAGGTCTAACCGGCTTAATTTATCGTATTTTCTCGCGTCTTGATTTACGTACGAGAAATTAAGCCGGTTAGACCTCGAGATAGCTCTCCACCTTCAATAAGTAATTTATTTAATTTAAAATCAACAAAATGGTAAAAACTATCTGTGTCAATCCTGCATATAAATGCAAACTATAAGAAATTAAAAACAACAGACGTGCTTATTAAAAGTGCAATAACAATTACAGTTGATTAAAATCTACGTTGGAAGTATTCAAAGTGATAAAAAATATTCAGCAATACCTTTTTCCCTAATTGATTAAATTCCACGATTTAATAACCAATTGCTGTCCCAGTTATATATCAATAATTTGGTTAAGTTCTATAAAAAATACAGTTAACAGTTTCATACTACAATCCCCATGGATTTCGTTCGCTCAAAGCGAATCTCCATTTATTGTCCCCGTGGCCATTTATGTCCGGTTAAATGCGACGCATAAAAAATATTCTCCAACATTTTACAACCAGATTCGATGTTTCGATTCTCCGCTATAAAAATACAAAAAGAGATGAATAAAAAAGTTTGAATAAAAATAAAGAATCCTTTTAGCGGAATATCCGAAACTATAAATTATCGAGCCATTGAAAAGTAACGCCGTGAAAAAAGTCGCTACCATAAATCCCCAAAAGAACGTTTTTCATTTACAACCCAAAAACGTAACTCATGAATATTTCGGCGAAAAAACGAAAGAGGATCCAAAAAAAGAAAACGGACATAGCAAGTTGTGGGGGAAAAACAGAAATGCAAAATGTGCGACGGACGCCAAAAGTAAAATCAACAAATAAACAAAAATAATGGACAGTTTTATTTAGAAGTTGTTTTTGTTGCTGCTGCATATACTCTTGCTATTTTTTGTATCGGAATGGGAGCAACAATCACAAGAGTAACCTCAAAAATTTCAATAAAGACCACAACAAAGCAATTTATAAAAATGCCACAGAAAGCGAGAGAGAGAGAGAGCAAACGACAACAAATGAAAGCTCAAATAGAACAGAAATATTGGATGGGGTGTATTTCCGGGAGGTTTGGGGGCACCCGGCACGACATTTTAACAAAACAATAGAAATCAATTGATTGCGTTGTGGGAAGCTTAGCACTTGATTTCCGCAGGGGAGGTAGGAGGTGGGTTAACAGGAAGGGACCAGAGGTGGATATATTGCGTGAAAGCCAAAGAAGCTTTTCCTTTACATGTACAGTATTGCGTCCTTAGGCTTGAAGAAGTTTTATTGAGAATAATTGGAAAAATTACTATTAATTTTGGAAACTCAACTTGTATCTCTTTTAGGATCATTTAATGATGAAATAAATAAATTAATTGTGGGGTACATGTTATAACAAATATAATATAAAATACTCCAATCAACTTAGAGACATTTCAACTTTAAAGTAATAATTAAATACCTAAATAACCGAATTAATTCAAAGCCTAAACCGAATTTAATGATCAAACAAAATTATGTTTTAGTAAGAGTTCTGAAAAAAGATTTTAATGTTTAATACATTTTAAAGCTATCCTACAGAAACAAATTGTACACTTTTAGTTCTAGACTTGAAATACAATATAAATAAGTCATCATCTATAGCAGTTTTTAAAATAAACTGATCTATGTAAATCTAATAATTCAATTCTAAAGTATCCTGTTTTAATTTAAAATATTAGAAATGTTGTCCGTCACTTTTAAAATCTATAACCATATTAATTCTTGATAATTTATTATTCAACTTATTGAATTAAGGAGGCTTTAATTAACTGAATTAATGATTCAATGTCTCTGAATTACAATTAGTAATATATATTCCCTACACCCTGTTTAGGTTCAACTTATTGAAGCTTGCCTGCTTTTGTTGTTCCTGCCAGTGTTATTGGAAATGGTGGTGCGGCTAAAATTCTATTTTTCCAATTTTTGCGCAATTTATTGCATTGTCAAGGGATTCGCAGGAGCCAGGCGAAAAACGAAAGCAAACGAGAGGAAAACAACAAAAAAAAGCGAAAGACATTGGGCAAAACAAGCAACCCAAATGCCAAAACATAGTGCGGCTTGTTCCGTTTATTGGGGGAGGGAGGGAGAATGGCGATGGGGATACGGATGAGGTTCGTGAATTGGGGATCTTTGGGGGGCTTTTGTCTGGGGCAAAGCGTAAAAGTAAACAAAGCTAAAAGCGGAAACGCAAGTGAAATAATACCACAGCAGCTCGGCGGCAGCAGCAGCGGCAACTAAACATCAATAAGCATTGACTAACTGGATTCGCATTCTGGGCACAGCAACAGAAACCCAAGGATACGGGCAACTGGGGACTTCGTCCCCCCCAGCATTAATAGCTTCAGATTAAATAATCGTTCCTTAAGCGAGACCGAACAAAAGAAATGCAAGAAAATTGAAAAGACACTGCTGGGACTTGATTTCGAATTGAATAAAATTAATTTTAATTGGGACTTGGTTCTGGATCTGGAGTGGTTAGCAGGGATTGTTGGAATATCAAGGGTGCTGGGATCCACCAGTAGTTGTGCGGTCGATTGGATTAATTGTGGGGCTGAATTAAGAAACTATTTAATGTTTGTTTAAGAAAATATGTAACTTTAAGATTGGTTGGTACATACTTAATATTTTGTCATATAATTTAAGATGAAATCTATTATATTTATTGACATTTATCTGTTTTGAATGCCTTATTAGTTAGTTTTTAAGTTAATTTAATAGTAAAACCTTGAAAATATGCTTAACAATATATAACTCCTTTTTTTCTTGTTTAATATAAAACACATTACTACCTTTTAATCTCTTTAACATAAATCCGATATCTAAAGTATGAAATTATAGAACTTTAAAATGACAAATGGTTTAAGGATTAGTGTCATCCAAAAATGTATAGGCCCTTGCAATTTATTCAAAAAAAAGATATCAAAAGGACGATTCCCCCGTCGAACAATATCAACAACAGAGTCATCATCTACTGTCGTCTCTCAATTCTTCGATATCGGCCCTAACTCCGATAAAGATGCAACATTACAGCGATTATATCGTAAAAGAGAGAAAAGATCCTTTAGCGAGAAGAATGCACCAGAAGACAAAGGGGGCGGACGAACAAAATGTCATGATTATGGCAAATTTTCGGATCCCTTTGTGGCTTTTCAATTGCGCTTTTTCCATCCACACGACACACGAACCCAGATCGAGGATTTTTAGAATTCGGAGCTAACAATGTCCAGCATTGAAAATCATCGACTGCAAAATCTCAAATGACATGGCAAGTAGGAGGAATGCTCTTTTATGATGCCGGACTGCCCGTTGTGTCTTCTAAACTGAAGGCAAGTTTCACAAATTAGAGGCCTGCCTGCACGCTGCCTGCTTGCCTGGAATCCTGCAAAGATGTCCCTCCTGCGGAGGTCCTGTCCTCTGCTTTATCTCTTTGTCCAGGTCGGCTAGTTTTATGGTTGACGCGAGCATCTTTTGACTCCGACTTGATATTATTGTCCCCGTTTGGCAGCTGCGTCCATATCGGCTGATGTCTTACTCCCTGTCAGCTTCCCTGGTAGCATTTCTCGAAAAAAAATCGAAAAAAACTGAGCTGGATAAAAGGTCTCCTTTTTTGCGCAATGTTTGTTTGTCGTTCGGATGTTGTCCTTTTCCTGGCGACTCGATCCTCCTGTAGGTGGTTACTAATTGGGTTATTGTCAAATATTTGATAAGATTACGGGGCAGCTGCTCCTGCTGCAGCTCCTGACCAATTATTATTTCTCCCGGCGTAATCATGAGCTGGAAAATTTATAGTTCCGTGGAAGCGCCGGCCCACCTTGTTATCCTTTCCTGTTGCCAACACACAGAACACTACGAGAAATGGGTAGAAACTGACATAAAAATTGAATGGTTCCTTATTTTTAATTCAAGAAAATATAATAACAGAAATATAATAACCTATTATGACTTGAATATAATTTGTAGTTAATTCATAAAATGGTTCTTCTGCTTACCGAAGTTAGATTCCTTTCTTGTTTTAAAGTAATTTTTCTTCAAGTGCATTCAAATGTTAAATGGAATCGGGATGGAAATGAAGGCCCACCAGCAGTCGAGGAGGTCGTGGAGGAGGCGCCTTGGCGTCATCATAATTTAAATCGCGCCACGCGCACGGAGCGGAGGTAAATATGGAAAATGGGGAAAACTATGCCCGGGGCACTTTGTGCGCCACCGTCAGACATAATTTTCCAACGAAAACGAATGAAAATGAGCATTATTCCCGCTCTGGCCCGCTGGTCCTTCGCCGCATATCAAATCAGTTTTTACCTGTTGATCGGAGGACGCACAGAGAATGGATATGTGGATTGGGATTCAGTAAGGGCTTGGGACTGGAATGGATGTGGGGGATGAGATTGGATCCCGGCCTGCGGCTAGGGCGCCTGGCGGATGGTTATGACAATGTTATACGCTAATTGAGCACAAAAACATTTTTTATTTATGGAAATTATTTATTACACTGTTAGAAAACGTTAAAGCATGATTGTAACAAAGTTTTCTGAGTAATATTAAATAAACAATGGTTTCCTTTAAGTATTGACCTAAGAATTATGACTAGAAAGTATACTTTTGAGAACACGCACATTAAAGATATAAAATTAAGCCAAATCCGGTCTCTGCGTCATTATATTTTAAATTTTATTTACAAACATGTTTCGAGTCCTATATCAAAACAATTTCCAAGCCTTGCACTCCAGTGTATCGTTTCAAAACTCATATGCATTCTATTGTTGACTAACCCCTCTCTTATTTTAATATCCAGGAAGGTCTTCGTCGCATATGTGTGTCCCCCAAGGAACACGATTCCAGATTCCTTGCGGTCTCATCCTCTCGATTTCGTTGGCAGCGCCTTATGACAGTTTTATGGGTCTGGGGCTACTTTTGTTTAAATGCAGGCAACAGAATCAGAAGACAGCGACTGGGAAATTATGCATAATTTAATTTGGTTATAATATATGCATTTTCCGAGCACAGTTTCCCGCTACAAAAATTCCTAGAAGTTGGGCGACGGAAGCCGCTGGCGACAGGCTGCCAACGCGCTCCCCAACCTCGACCCAATCAACAACAAAAAATATACATTTCTGCTGGGGGAATTTATTCATGTTTCTTGTTTTTTATTGTGTTTTACTCGTAATTTGATTTTGATTTGGGAATTTTAATTAATAATCGTGTTTTTTTCGGTGCCTTGAGAGGGGGAAGCTTTGAATTTTTGATGAAATATTGTTATGAATGCGCTGCGTGTGCCATGAACATGGAAATGGAACTGGAATTGGATTCGGAATTGTACATTTTCAGTGGATGAGGGAAGATCTAAAAATGCACCTAACAAAATAATAATAATTTTATGGCTTTTGAAACCTCTAATTGGCCGAAACAATATTGTTATGGTCTAATCAGATATTTTAATTGTTGAATTTTTGTTTCACGCTTCTTTGACGATGCGCTCAGGTATGAAATTATTTTCAAATGATTTGGTTTATTGCCCTTTAATAATATATAAATGAGGCACATAATTGAAACAAAAAAAATCACATTTTTAAACATTTCAAACTTAATGATGTGTATGGAAACCTTAAACAATCTCTGTTGTTTTATTTATATAAAATAAATTGAAAAAGTTTGAAACAGCAACAAATACCTATAATAAAATTCATTTTAATATTCTAAGTCCTCAAGAGACTCTATGAGAGATTATTATACATAAAATTTGTTGTAGATATTTTCCATGGATAAATATAAAACAATACAAGATTTTTTTCGGAAAAACTTTGCTTTCAAATCACCAGAAAAAAGAACAATTGTCGTCGACTTGAAAGCGGAACTCGTGTATTGCATTACCGAATGGAAGGAAAAAGGAAAATGAACATTTAGAAAGGAGGAAAATCTCAATTAGTGCGCACTCGAGAGAGCGCTCTGAAAAGAGCAAAAGACCGGGAGCCGAGAAGGAAATTTGCAAAAAAGATCAATTTTCCAGGGAAAAGGAGAGCCGGGCGCACATTTTAACAGGATAAGATGCGTTTAAGCAAATGAACGGACAAAAAGGACAAAGGACGTGAGTCGGCCGGGCATTGAAGTTGCGCTGAACAAAGCGAAATGGTCAAGCCACAAAAGGCAAGCGGTGAGGAGCAGCAGCTGGCCAAGATGTGAGCCAAAGAGATAAGCCGCCGCCAGGAGAAAAGGAGCAGCAGCAGCCTCCGACGCACAATAGACGGGGTACCGGCCGGAAAACGGAAGCAAAGTCTTAAGACTGCACTTCGCTCGCGACTCAAATTAATCCCATTTGGCGGAAAAGATACTCCGGCGAAATATCGAGAAAAAAAGCATGGCGAATGGAATAAAAAAAATATTGCCAACAGCTGGGCATCCTGCGAGGCGGCTTCCTGCTGCCAACTTTAGTACAGATTTCACGCTGGCTTTGGGAACCGATTCCGGGCTCACAACTCGCCGACAGCGTTTGGCAAAAACTGTTGACACTTTCAGCTGTCCCCTGACGTCCTGGTGCTAATATGGTAAGCAGCAGGCATCCATCCCGACGGCAGGACCATTTCGAAGTTCATGCTGCGAACCAAAAAGAATTCACACTCCAGTTATTGAGCTGTCATCGCAGAGGCTCGCCCTGCGGCGTTTTAGCCGGAGAAAATTCGGTATCTTGAAAGCGTTTCGGCGGGTTCTATATCTATAAATATCTTGTTTTTTTCTTCAGCCGAAATTATACTCTCTTTGGGCAAACACTTGACCCACATCTTCGAGCGCGGCATTATTCGGAATGACTCAATCGAATCGCGTAATCGATACTCTGCCCCAAAGGCAGACTTACGATCGATTGGCGAGATACAAAGGCAGGGACAATGGGATTTTCTGCTACATTGAGTTACGTAAATGGAGAGATCTTGAAAAGGATGTCTAGACAGATGCTCAGCTTATGTGGGCTCAATCAATTGAGGATCCTCTGCCTCCAAACGGATCAATATCAACACGTAAATTTGTAGAGTGGAAACCTCAAACAAAAACAGGGAAGCTAAACAAATAATTCCAATTAAAGACTTCTCTAGTTTGTAAAAAAATATATTTTTCACGGAACAGTTTTAAAAAGCCTACATTTCTACTGCATGGACCGTGTTTAGGTCTTTTTAAATACTATTCTTCAGAATTCAGAATGTAAAGGATTTGGCATGTATTTATTATTTTTGCACAGAATGTATTATGTTATCTTAGGTATTGTATTCAGTGGCCAGTCAGGTAAGTCTCAATTTTCCTCCTCGCATGCATCAATCCAATCATTAAAGACGTCAATTGGCTCCGATAGAGAGTTGACGGACGTCTGATACGCTTCCATACAAACATTGCAGGTCACTCGTCCTATACTCCGATCTTTGTCCCTAAGGATGTTTTTTAGAGGAATTTAATACATAAATTAATACAAACATATATACTTACATCTTCACTTCGCAGGCCTGCTTGTGGTTGCAGAAAGGGCAATCGAACTGTTGGGGCAGCGGCGCAATTTGCTTTCTCCGTAGCGGACCCTTGCGTTTGGACTTACGCCGACCCATAGTATCTTAAATATATAAATATCTTAGAACTAAATTAATTGCAGAAAATTAGACAAACGATTATGCAATAGGCAAAATTAATTTCTGCAAGACACAATTGACACATAATTCAAAGGTTCGTTTAATTGCATTTTTATATGAGAACCGAAATCCCAAACAAATGGGCCCATATATTCTTGTTACCAATTGTTAAAAAAAAGTGTTGCAAAGCGCCGGGGAATTTTCGTTTCTCACATAAAATTTAAGGAATCGCTAAGTTGTGTGTCAATTTGGTTTCTTATGGAAATTAAGTCTTGCACATTGCATTGTCGTTATTCTAAAAATATTTTGTCGCAATTGAAATCCTGACATAATTATACATATGTATATCTAAAATACTATGGGTCGTCTGAAGTCTAAGCGAAAGGGAAACAGCGAAATAAGGTCCAACTTTTTGAATGTCCTTTTTGCAACCGCAAGCAAGCCTGCGAAATGACGATGTAAGTGGCTATCACTATATGTTAAGCATTACACTTAACAATACGTTCTTAGCTATAAAGATCTGAATTCAGGGCGAGTTTTCTGCAATGTGTGTGTAGAAGAGTATCAGACGGGCTTCGACTGGCGAACGGAACCAATAGACTTCCTAAATTTTTGGATTTATGTTCCCAAACGCGAAAATTTACTTGCCACTGAACACACAAGATGACATAACACTTTGTATACAGAATGCCAATGTATAATGTATTAAATACATACAGAAACTCTTACATTACATTTTCGGTCATGTGCTGCATACTTTTGAGCGAAACATAAAATTGGGAAACAGCACAAAAGTCAACAGGTTTACCAACACGTGCAACGCAGCCATATTAAAAAAAACTTCGGCCATCCGAAGTTTGTATAGTATGGATAATTAAAAGTCGATCCATTTTGTGAAAATTAAAAATATCGAACTTTGTACATCTTTATAAGATTTATCTACACATTTTACATGTAGAATTTTACATTTTCATATAAATCAACCGAACGTTTCTATGGCAGCTATATGATATAGTTGTCCGATCTTAATGAAACTAAAATCGTAATTTTAAAACCGTTAAAAACAGCTATATCTCCAAATTTATGAAAATACGTTAAAAAACAGGGAAGTTATAATTTTTTTTTCATTAATTTTCCCATCACTCCTATGGCAGCTATAAGATATAGTGGATATAGTGGATGCTTCCTTCACTGCGTTCCAAACTTCTGGCCAATTATAATACCCTGCAAGGGTATAATAGGTTTTTCTTTGAGAATTTTAATTTATAGAAAATTAACTAAACAAAACATATTTAAGTTACTATTTAGACTTAGATATACTCTAATATAATATTTTATAGGTGTGATAATATTTAACATCAACAAATACATGGATCTGAGGAATATCAAGGCAAAATTTTTCAGTTCATATTTAGTCACCATTAAAATTGTTGGAAGGATATTAAAAAAACTTAAATGATGTTCTAGATATAACTTTTTGCGGCTAATTTAAATCCATCTTAATTAAAAACGAACAAAGAAATATTACTCGGTTAAACTAGCTATTCGTCAACCAAAATGGTCGAGTATACCTGAATTTTTGGATCCCTTATCCATATTTTATTCTTGTCCACCCTAAATCATATATACAGTTGGACAATGTACACAAAGTAAACAATAATTTTATAGAATTTAACAAAACTTGAACTAAATACGAATGCGATCTAAATCAACATTAAAACATTGTTCAAGCTGCCGAATTCGCCTAGCATGCCCCAAAAATGTTGACCTTGTCTCAGTCAGTCGAAACGCCGAAACACAAAAGCTTGGGCAAATATTTTCTTAGTTGGCTTAATTCAGATTTGTAGGGCAAGTCGCGTCGCTGATCTTGGGGTTGCCAAATACTATCTATTAGGTCAGACAATTTGCCAGAATTTTGCCAAAAGAAATTTGGGTATAAAAGCTAGAACCCCTAGCTCACTTAGCATCGAAAGCGTCTCTTGCTACAATCAATCAATCAACCAATATGTCTTCCAACAAAGTGCTCTTCCTGGTTTTTGGTAAGTTCAGTCAAAGTCCTTAGAGAAATAATATAAGTATAATATATAAAAATCCACTTATTTATGTAGGTGTCCTGGCTCTGGTGTTCGCCGTAAGCATGTCCTCCGCAGTAGGCGAGGAGGACAGCGATGTCATCAGTGACCGTCGCTTCCGTTGGAGCTCTTCTGAGGATGACTCTGATGAATCCGATGCCCAGGATTTGGATGACGCAGAAGATGATGACGATCAGGGTGACAGTGGCGATATCGAAGAAATCGAAATATGGGTAGAGGAGCCAGCCAGTGACGAAAGCTCTCAAGAAGACAGCGGCTCCTATGAAGCATAAACTTGATTGTTTCCTAAATTCTTGTTTTTATAAATAGTGTTTGTTTTAATGAAGTTAATTTTTAATAAAATATTTCAACAACTTAATTTGAATCTTAATTCGCTGCGGAAATAGAAAGTTGCGGGTGCCACTTTGCTCACCAAAAATGAATAACCACCAAGTGCCGGGCTCGTTTGTATAATTAATTTTATTTAACATAATTTAAAGTATGTATAATTCAATTTTAATATGGTTTACATACAATATTTATAGTTTTATTTTGCATTAATTTAAACATTTTAGTATTATGCATTTAAATATATTTAAGGTATATTTAAACTATGACTAAACATAAATTTTACATGATGTTCTCTTGTCACCTCGCTAGTGATGTTAAATAATTTATTTTCAATTTCTACTAAGTTTGAAACCAAATATTTTGGAATGATGGGACACAGGCAACACAATTAATTGAGGACGCAGAAGACGTCAAACGCTTTTCGAAAAACAAACACAATATACATTTACAAACATTTAATACGAAGTTGTGTGTGTGTGTGTTCAATTGAACACTTCTTTTTCCTGTCTTTAAGGGGGATTGGACTTGATTTGGACTGCGCTCTAGAGAGAGATCAGAGCTTAACGACTTTAGTTGCTGAACAATTGAAAATTGCACATGATTATGTTGTAGATTGCCTGCTGATGTGCTGATGTGTGTTCTCCTGGTTAGGTTAGCCCTTCAAATGTTGCGTTTTGAGTCTTGTTTTCTCACGGCACACCCTTCCCGTTCATCGATTGATTTCCCACCGATTTCCGTCTCCGGATCACACATTGCTATCCGTGCCCACGGCGCCAGTGAAGGAGAAGGGCTGGGCATTGCTCACAATGCCCGCTCGATCGTTGGTGGTCTGAGCGGCCGTATTGCCACCATAGGATTGTTGAGCAGCAGCCGCCCTCATGTCCTCAGCGGATGCTCTGTTAAAAAAAAAGTTGAATAAAATTATTAGATTTATTTTTTTGTTTTTACTTTAGGGATACAAAACTAATATACGAAATAATAGAATATATTGGAATTTAGTGCGCTCAACTAATAAGACTGTAATTTGTGCCTACATAGAACCAAAAGGGGCGAAATATCCATATTGTTTTATATTTTACACAAAACTATAATTTTCTTAAACAACATAACTAGATTTAGATAAATATGCCAGTTGGCGCCAAAAAATATAATCGAAATAGGTAAAAGACAAAATCTAGATCTAGGGATCTACGGGAATAAATCAAGACTATGTCTATGTTTTAGAGCTGTAAAACTATCGACGATACTATCGATATTATCGATGATGCTGTGCTCCGGGTCACCATCGATTGTTTTTTTCTACCATCGATAAATCGCGTTAGCAGAAAATCAGTGAATTCGTATACATTTACTAGTTTATAAAAATAAATATAATCGTAAATTCTTATATTCTTAAAATATGCCCGAAACATTTTAAATTAATTCTTAATCATTAATATCAAAAACTATCTATATATAAATTCTATATAGACAGTAATGTGATTGAATTTAATTGTTTTTTTGTTTAATACATAAAATCTTTTATAAATTATGCCATTTAAATTGGTTTGTTTAAGCAAAGTAAATTTTTTAAACCCATTTTATTTTGTCGATAGTATCGATATTATCGATGGTTTGGACTATCACAATCGAAAATATCGAGTGAGAGCACTATCGATGTTTTTACAGCTCTACTATGTTTGATCCAAAATGTACAATAATTGAAAAGTCCAACGTTTAGAATGTAAAATCGGATAGTGATCTACTGAAAATACTTTTTAATTCTACATAGAAAATGCATGTCTACAAAACTAGTGTACAGATATGCAAGGCACTCTAGGGAATACACAAGTCTTAAGTGATTACAATTAGGAAAACTCAAAATGTATTTGCCTTTAGTGATCTCTGCAACGCAGCAAAGTCAGTATTAACGAGATGTTCTTAGCGCAAATCGTATATTGTTGGCCGTCGTTGGTTGTTCTTGGCTTTTAATCGGTTTGGTTTGGTTTTAGTTTTTGTGGACAGTTTTCTTCATGTGGCATGTACAAAGTCTTTTGATATTTCTGAACTATGCGAATTCAATTGCAAACGAGATATTTTACATGATTTCATTTTTAGTGTTGCGTTCATCGATTAACAAATTTTAACAAATTTATTATTTTACTTCAGGTGAGATTCTTAGTTGCTGGCGAGGGCTATTTTGTAACAAGTTGATGCGAGTATTCTTTAAATAATGTGTACTTAAGCTAATGCCAAATAAATAATACAATAAATTAAAAAAAAAAAAACAGAGCTTGAAATGCTTCTTGAAGGAAGATAAAAATACATATCTCGAATATGCTTTTCTCTCAGACTTTAAAAGTAAAACCTTTCTGGAATAAATACTTATAAATACAAAAATAATGAGTGCATATTTGTAGCAAACGAGAAATTATAAGAAGCCCGAAAGGAAGAAACCTATTAACCAAATTGTACAAAATTGAAAGTGATTTTGCTTCAACAACATGTTTAAAAAATATATAACTTTTAAATCCGCAACTTGTTGTATATCTGATTTGTATATATTTACTTTTAGTTAATGCTTGATTATGTTCAATTTCAATTTGTGACTATCCTGCGAGCAAAATCAATTCTCAAACAACGTTTAACATTTAATTGTATGGTTTACATTGAAGCAAAGCATATAAAGTTAATACTTTCTGAGTTGTACATATTGCTCTAGGTTCTCATCATATCATCATATTTGCTTTTTAGTACCATTAGCTGAGTGTGTTTGCTGTGTGGTGTCTGGAGTGTGGTGTGTGGTGTACGGTGTGTGTGGAAGCTGTGGTTACTCATATAGGTTCTTCTTGCATTCGGTTAGCTTTCAAATATAGTTTCTCACTAAAAATATACGCTTGCTGTTTGCTGCTTACTGAGTTCGGCATGTGTTACGTTACGTTATTTGTATCAGTATTTCTCTAGGCATATAATATATATATTATTTAACTGTAGTTTTCAACAACACCAACCGCTCGACGAAAGACATTAAAAAATTGGAATACACGAATGACCGGCATGCTAAAAGGGTCGAATGACGAAAATGCATTGGCCTAAAAAACACTTTGATTACTAACACTCTCTCTTTGTCTGTCTCGGTTTCAACAATAATGTGAATTTCGTTTCGTTATAATTTCATTTTGTAATTGGTGGGGTGTTCTGTATACTATTTATGATCTCTGATGCCGGGCGCCCTCCTACAAACGCTGTTTTTACACATTATTCCTTGGAACGAACACTAAAAACTAGGCGCCGTAAAATATTTGTTACTCGACCGATCAATTTGCTGCATCTTTTGCATTTCTAGTAGAGAGTAGAGTGTAGAGTGTGTGTGGGTGTAGTATCTGAGTATCTGTATCTGTATCTGTATCTGTATCTGGAGTGTGAGAGTTGTTTGTGGTTTTGGCAGTTACTAATCGCGCCGCTAGGCATTTATGTGGGACGCCAAACGTCGGGATCTTCCATTAGTGTGATATGCTGATCGCCGCCCATCTGCATCTGACCGCCCGCCTGACTGCCGGCCATCTGTGTGGGCGATGTGGCAGCGGCGGCCATGTCCTCCCGAGAAGCTCTACATAATATTTTATACAGATTTTAAAGCGGTTTTCACAGTGGCAAGCAGCACATTGTGGGAATATAGAGAAAAACAGTTTGGTTTCGATTAGCAAAAAAAATGGCTTAGCTTGGGCCAGCTATAAATCGGTTGCTCTTTCTCCTCTCGCTTAGCAACTAAACTAGTCCCCGGACTTGGGCAAGCCAATCGCTTGGGAGCTCAGAAAATCGTCATGAATGAATATCTTTTGAATTCACATAAATGTAGACTTCTCAATTCGATATTTTACCATATTTTATTTGGAATACAAAGGCAATGGCGATTTTCTAAACTCTGTCGCGACTCAATGACAATTTTTCCCAATTTATCGGTTACCCAAAACTCACTTCTTGCCTAACGCCATCATTCCGTAGACCACGCCGGTGGCGAAGATCAGGCCACTGCCGAATAAGCTGGCCAAGCCGAAGCACATGAAAATGGGCGGAGTAGCCATGCTGAAATAGAATTTAAAAATGTACATTAAATTGTGAAATTGATCAAGAATGTCCACCGATTGGCAACTCACGCAATGTAGAGTCCCGCCCGGAAGTACATGGGCTTGGCGTCCACCTTATCCGCGATACCGTTCACCTGCTCGATGCAGACGAAGCAGCAGGGCGCCTCCAGGACCATCACCACAAATCCTGCCACCATTTGTATGATACCAGCCACCAGACATGATACGCTGAGTGTGATAATGGACAGCACATTCCACAGGCCGAAGAGTATGGCAACTGAAAGTACAAATAAGACAGAAGGGATTAATATAATTTAATAAATATCAGTCATTTAAAATGTAATTAAAATTAGTTTGCTACGTAGTCTTTTGCTTATTAATTCTATGTTTATCAGAGCTCGATTTGGCTCTGTTCCGCTCCAAAGAATAAAGGTTCTTGTTCGCTATTGAGTGCATCTTATAAGCTATTGTTGCTGCCTTGCGTTTACATTGCAGGTAAAGCATGGAAGAGAGACTGAGATAGAGATAAGTCACAACGAAAAGCATACGCAAATTGCGAGCTCTGATGTCTAATGACAGCTTAGATCGTATTTCACGTAAGTAATTATATTATAAATAAATTATATTAAATAATTATTCGACTTAAAAAGGCGTTGCCCCCATGCTGAAATCATTATGCACTGTCCCATGGGACAGCCGAAAATATTTTAATCAAATACGCCCACTAGACCCATTATCTCGTCAAAATGCTCCCTATAAGAAAAACATTCGCAATCTAATCAACAGCTCTGACTCATGTGTGTGCCAATTTTTTACTTTTAATGTGTCCACAATTCTACTTTTATTCAGAAAAAAACCAACAAAGCAAGCCACAGAGGCGTAACAAATAGCAGAGAAAACAGTTGGGCAAATTGTTACTAGACATTCATAGAGCGAATGCTCTAAATTCTTGTTGATAAAGCTAGGGGCGTTAAAGCCAATTACATTAAAATATTTTATCAGCTGCTTTTGGGCAATGATAAAAGCATAAACAAAGAGTAAACAACACATACGACTTTAAGCTAAAGATAAATATAAATGTCTACGTGATAATTGGATAAAAGTGGCGAGAGAAATTATTCAGGAAGATCACGAGGGAGGCCTAAATTTGTATGAATGTAACTTTACTTTTTTAGTAAAGAATCTTTCAGCATTCAGCTGGCTCACAATTATTTTTCTTTATTTTGTATCTTTCAGATTCAAGTTACTTATTGCGAAATCCGATCTCGGCTTTGAGGTCAGTGCGGTTCTTAAAGCCTGCCAGACTGACCCAACTTGGGGAAGAAGTCGTTGTGCTCTGCGGACTGGCTATAAAATTATTTATTAATCATAGACTTTTGGTTTTATTTTACTCACACACAACCGGTTCATTGTGGAAGCCGCACGAGTGAGTTTTCTCCCTTAATTGAGGTATTCAGAGCTATTTATATTGATTTTAAGTGGATGGTGTTTATTTGTTGGGCAACAATTGCTATTTCTCCATTTCCCGCAAGTGAATAAAAAAGTCTGCGGGAAATTTAACAACAAAAGATACGACTGAAGGAAGGCAAGAAACGACATTGAGGGAAAAAAATAAAATTCAATGGCGTTGAATTAAATGTTTTAACCCTCTAAAGGACATTATGGAACATATGGAACTGAAATTAGCACTCCTGATATCAATGAAATGATTGAAAACTGAAGGAGCCTGTTTATAAATATACTCGCCACTTGACTCGGAGAGTAGCTTTGACTTACTTTGTATCTATACATACTTTATCTTTCTTAGAAATTTTAGTATTCAGTCTATTTTAAACTAACAAAGTTTAAATTTATTATTATCAATGCAATAAGCATGCAGTTGTAGGAACTGTCAAGTCCGTTTTTAAGTCTGCGACGCACAAATATCATTGATAACAAAGCTTAAATATTCTAAGAACATTTTTGCCATCTATTATAGTTGCAAAATCAGCACTTAATAATAAGTAATTCACCCAATTCATCGGAATTTAGTATGGATTTATTTCATCATAATAAATAACTCAATCTTCATCGTATTGTGATGAAATATTGCTATCAGACAAAACTTTTACAATTATTTTATACATCTTGTTAGTTTAAAACTTGTTTCAATTAAGTCTGTCTACTTTTAACTTTTTTTTAAGTAGTCAGACTCCAACCTTATTTTTAAACTAAGTTTATCATTACGATGACTGTACTTTGGAAAAGATACTTAATTAAGCTTTTCATAATCATCAAATTAATTCAAAGTGACTTTCCTAGTAAATTGACATGTTACAGATACGAGAATCGATTGACACGTGGGGGCACACCAAGGGTTAAGGTTAAATGAGAACGCATAACAAAGAAAATGCGCAATCAGGCGTTACAAAGTTAACAAAAAAAAGTCAGAGAGAGGCAGAGATGCTGATAAAACAAAAGGCAATGCAAATTATAAGTGAATGAACCAAACAGAATTACAATTGATATGGAGCAGGAAGGAAAAAGAAAAAAACAAACAACAAAGCGCCAAACTTGACACAGAAAAGCTCCTTTGCACACACACATCTACACACATTCCCGTACAAATTTCTGTATCCTTTTTGTCTTCACCTTCTTTCTCCTCTCTTTGCCTTTATCAATGTCAGAGAGCGTGCGTACACACACACCCGCACACCTACGAATAGATAACAGCAACAACAACGAGTGGTACACAAAAATCGATGCCAAATATTTTTGGACCGCCCAATGTCACGGCGGTTTTTGCCAACTTCGCTGGCTTTTGCGAAGGGGTTAACCTGCGAGGGAAGAGTTCTGAGGGGGGTTTCAATATATCATACTCACAGAAGGCGGCCACAATGCCCAGCAATCTACTGCCATATTTAAGGTACCAGGGCTGCTCCGGTCCGACTGGATCTTGTTGGTTCGGCCGTGCCAGCAAACTCGTTATCTTTTCCGCAAACGACTGCGCCAGGTTCGCCACATCCACAACGGGTCCGAGGAATCGGAAAAAATGTGAATTTCAATTAGGAATCGAAGGGAAAGGATATTGGGGAAAAATCGAAACACAATTTTGTATTGTGACGCGGCGGCCGCTTTTTTAACACGCACACACACTCCATCTCCCAACACAGACGTAACCCGCGGCGCTCACACAACACAAAACAGACACTTCGTCACCAATTTAGAAACAACCTTTTGTTCGGGAATCATGCGACTACCTACCATGGCTATTATTTGTTTGGCTAATAAATTAGACTTAAACTAATTTGAACAAATTTATGCACTTTTCACGTCACACGGATGGAAAAATTTTTGTTGTAGTTTGCGTTCTTGAACTGCACACGAACCGAACTGGATCACCGTTCTTGTTATCGATAGTCAGCTCCCATCAATCGAACCGGTCTTCGCCTTGAGCCAGTTCCAGTTCCGTTAAACTTATTTTTATTTATTTATTTTTTATGCTGGTAATACAATTTTTTTTTATTCTTTTAAAATTTATGATTAATTTAAGCCCACAGTAACAGTTATTTAAATTTTAAATTTAAATTTTTGTGGGAAGGTTTATGTTTTAATCTTTTTCCAAGTACATAGCTGGGTATGAATTGTCGTATTTGTATAGATTAGTGATAAATTCATGTAAAACTTTTAATTTATTACATTTTATAGGCAAAGACAAGAATGTTGAAAGAATGCCTACGCCGAAGGACATCGCCACATCTGCTCTACTAAGTGATAGAGGCTGAAGAGCCTCTGCCGAATAAATTATATTATATAATATTATCATAGTATCAGAGGTCAATATTATTTGAAAAGTATGTCACAAAGGCATATTCTTAGGATACTTTTGGACATTATTTAAAAAGCTCTTAAATCTACAAAGGATACCACCACCTGTAGTTGTAATCCTTAAAATAGTCCTTATAACCAGCTGTCTGTGTTTGCTGCCATTCGTTTCTGTTAAAAAACTAAGTTAATCTATTAAGTTTATTTCAATGAAGGTAGAGTAGAAAAAACATCGTAAAAAAACATCGATGTTTTTGAACAAAAAAATTGAATACATCGATGTATCGATGATAAGTCAGTGTTTCTTCCAGCTCTAGCGCTGGTTATTTTCTTAAAATGAAAAATTATATTTAAAATACTACATTTCAGTAAAATGTCGAATGAAAATCTTTGCCAACTGTGTCAGGACGAACGGGCTATTGAGATCGAACTCGAGAAGTGTATGTATAAGTCCGCCAACAACCTGTTGCAAAGGATCTTCGAGTGCTACAATATTGATGTGAGTCTTGACAATACCTTCTAAACATCTTTTAAGTATTCCCTCTATTTGTATAGGTCTCTATCCTAAAAGAGAGGTCATGCATTTGTAAACAGTGCTTTAAAGGGGTTTTGCAAATAAACGAATCCCTCGATAAATGGAGCAGCGCTCAAAAAGTGCTGCAGATAAGTTCTCAGGACATTGACGGCCACAAGGAACTTCCTGTCGTGGAGGAGCCCAAATCCGAACTGCCGGTCTTGTGGGATGAAAATGATGATGCTGAATTCCTGTCAGAGAACGACTTGGAATTACTTGAGGACGAAGCACCCAACTCGGACGACTTGGATTTCCTCGACGAGAACGAGCCTCATACAGAGGACGTGGAATTCTTTTACGAAGAAGAACCCCAAACGGACGACGTAGAATTAATAGCGGAGGGACCCTCCGAGCAAGATTATGAGGAGCTATTTGGAATCGAGAAGACTCCCGAGAAATCTCCAGAGCCCTTTGATTGGAGATCGACTCCTCACGACTTCTTCTGCGTGTGCCTAGGCCCAGATGGGCTGGCATTAACCGTATTGTTCAAGGACAAGACTACAAAGGGGAGAATATGGATGCTGTGCACCTGCTGCAACCAGGTGTTTGTTACTATGTCCGACATCCGTAAGCACAATTCGACGACCCGTCCTCACCCAGAGTATTGGTGCCGCTCCTGCGGCTTATATTTCTCGACCATCGAGGCTTTAAAGGTGCACGAAAACTACAGGGACCATAAGCTACAGATCAGAGGCATGGTCATTCGGTGCCTAAAGTGCTCCAAAATATCAACACAGTTTAGTAGCGCAGTAAGGCATGATAACATTGTCCATGATAGGAGTTTCTACGAATGTGAGACGTGCAAAGTTTCCTTCCATTCCCGCGATTTGTTCAAAAAACACCAGTGGAATCACAAAAATCTTACATGTCGGTATCCCAAGTGCCAGCGAAAGTTTAAATTGTGGGAACAGTATGCAAGCCACCTGACCTGGCACAAGCGCCTCGTTAGCCGTTGCCCAGTCCCAGGATGCACGGTCACCATGTTGCCCGGAGATCACGTAAAACATCTGAGAACTCATAGTAAAAACCAAGTAAAATTCTACCGTATCTCATAAATGCAGCGATAAGTTAAAGAAAGGCTTAAGGTTTTGTAAATAAGATTAATCTTTACAGATAAAAGAGGTCTATAGAATAGACCGCAATCTTAATTTAAGAAAAGTTCTCAATATATGTATTTCTTTGCTATGAATAAATGAAACATTATTTTTATTTTTATCGACTCAATCTTTTTTTTTAAATTAATATTTCTTTTGTGGACAGAATAATTTTAAATTGCCAATGGAATCCTAAGAATATAATCCGTTTTAATTATTATAATTATTAACAAGAACCTAATATTTACTTTGTCAGCATGCGAACAGCATCGGCGGCATCCTTTGGTTTTCCATAGATCTCCTTTCCCAAGGTAACCATCGTATCAGCAGCGATGACTATGAGGTCCTTATTATCCCCCGAGGAACTCAGTCTGGAGAATACTAAGGGTATATTAATACTAATACTTTTAATTCTTAGGATGTTGTCTTTACTCTTCTCTCTTCAGTTTCGACAGAAAAAACTACATTTTATTGCTCACACGTATGCCTTCCAATCAGTTGACGGATTGGACTTTTTAATTTGCGTTGTTGATATCGTAAAAAAATATAGAGAGAGACGAGTTCAGAATGTTGTTTAACACATAATAGATCAATTGCAAAGCCTAAAAAAAAATAACCTAGTCCTGAGCATAATTATTGACGATAATCCAATTAATTTAAGGATTAGTATTAATATACCCTTATTATGGGAGTTCAACCATTGCCTAAAAGCTTTATCTAAAAAATTTGAAGTAAACTATGTCTTATCTTATTTGTACAATAAAATAGAAAAAATGAATTATGTGATGAAATAAACAGATTGGAAGAATATAATTTACATTTCTATAATATAAGCGTTAAATATGAAATCCTGAAAGAAATTGATGTTATGGATACAATTATACACAAATATTTTGATATCTGCCCTGAGGCGAATTGTTTTACCCCTAATTTTGTCAAAAACGATAAATTGGAAATTATTGGCGGCACCCATCTACGCAACGCCAATTGCAATGCAGAATGTCAATGCCAGCCAGTCGGTTTTTCGGCTAGCCAGCCTTCCTTCTACTGGGGTGGGCGCGACCCACAGTATCTTAGACAATGTCTCAAATAAATTTTTTTATTTAATAATATTTTATTCAATATTGCTTCAATAGCTTCAGTATCGTCATTAGCCATCATTAGCCGTTAGTTTTCCCAACTGGGCTGGCCAAAAGACTGGTCACGGCGCAGAAGCCGTCGGATTTAAAAAAAAAAAACCCTGGACTTACAGAGCAGTTGCGTATTGGTAATACCACTTTAAGAAAAAAACTAAAATAGCAGTAAAGCATGCCTATTAGGGATACCACCGGCAGCCACTGGAAGGACGGCTGGTGGTCCGGCAGCCACTGGAAGGACGGCTGGTGGTCCGGTAGAGCTGGGAACAATTTTACTATTTGTGAATCGATTCTTCACAATACTTAAGCGCACACTCCTTTAAGGAATCCATCTCAGTAGCGTAACTCTAAAAAAAAAACAATTTAATGGCAAATTAATCTTAAATCAAATCAATAATAAAATCAGATAAAAATAACGATCCCTCCAATATTCTAGTGCACTTATATTTTGCGATGCGTGGGGATTTTCCAAATACTGTCGTCACTAGTTTATTTACCTGATAAACGCACAAATAAATCCATCCCTCTGCTTCTTCCGCTCCACCAACACACACTGATTCTAAAAGTGTTAAAATGCATTAATGTCAATGCATTGTCCTGCATGTCCTTCTGCTCAACGGTGAACGGAGCGTCGCGTGTTATGTACTCGGCGACAGCGCAGCAGAAGACGCCGCAGTCGTTGTAAGTGTCCTGCGGCGACACATACTTAACGTTCTCGAACTTGAAGTCGCGGAAACTGAAGAGCTTCTTGCGCTTGTCCAAAGACTCCTCCAGCAGGTACTTCTTAAGGATTAGGAGTACTCGATCATTGGTGCCGCCCATCGAGTCGTAGTATTTTATGGTCTTGTCACGCATGTGGATGATGGCCATGGTCCAGTACTTGGTATCCCCTACGCGGTGCATATACGGCACTGGGATTATTTGCTTGCTGAAGAGGTCGATTTTCCGCGTCCAGCGTTTCACGGCCGCGTGTCCTGCGTCCAACAGGCGCTGCAGAAAGAAGGTGTTCATGGCATATACGCTGGGCAGCTGGCCCACATGCTGCTCCGCGCGCTGGTTCAGGAGCTCCATATAAAAATTGATCACGTTATCAGCCACCCAATTGCTTCCGTGCAAGGAGAGGAGGTCGGCGCGGGAGATCTGCAGCCGGAACTTGCTCACGAGCACCTCAGTGGGCGGGCCCTGAAGCAATTCCGAAACGCGCTTCTGGTCCTCGATGGTGATCTGCGTCTCCTTTTTCTCAGCCAGGTTCGTTGATGCCACGGTGGAAGATTCTCCGCTGTCAGTATTAGACTCTGACTCCTGGTCCTCTGAGTTCGGGCTTTCGGATTCCTCGCTCTTGGAGTCCTTATCCTCAGAGTCCTCGCTCTTTGAGGCGACATCCTCAGAGTCCTCGCTCTTGGAGTTCTTATCCTCAGAGTCCTCGCCCTTGGAGTCGTCGCCTTCGGAGGTGGCCATGATCTGGTACTTGACCGGACGATAATATTCTACGGCGTCGCATCGCTTTCCTGGACCCTTAGATCCGGAGCCGCCCGAATTTTTCGGTTCTATCCCATTAAGCTTGCACCAGATGTCAAAGCGCTCGCGGAGACTATATGACAGATGTAAGTCTTGATCGACGGCCTTCAGGGCCTTCAGGACCTTCAGGACCTCCTCGAGCAGGAACCAAGCTTTCTCGCTGGGGCGATTGTCCTTAGTGTTGAGTAGTAGGTCAGTGCACAATTCAAGTAGAAAGCTATACACGTTCATCTGTACCAGGGCGTTGTCATA
>VNJO01003771.1:0-14113 GCA_008042535.1 Drosophila tani | reverse complement strand
CAAAAATTGCATTCAGCTGGCAAAAACACGCTGCTTGTAAAAGTATGCGTGGAGTCCCAACAGTGCCTCAAGGCACTTATCACAATTTCACCGCTGCAACGCACTATTTGTAAAAAGTTGCATATATGCAACATGATTTGGATTATATAATATCATACCTTCAAGAACAAAAATTGTTATTTGGTTAAAATTGAAGTTATTTCACTTTTATTATTAAACAAAAACACAATATGAACACACCAAAATTTTTGCGCGCGAATGCATGATGCGTATAAACAACACGAAAAAAGTCCCGTTTTAAAGCTTCGGAGAGCTTTCAAAGCTTCCACTTATAAGTTTAGATGTTTATTGTCAACGGCCAACTAAAATTCAAATTATTAAAAAGCTTATCGTTTTTTAGATAATACAAATTATATAATAAGTGCCTTGAGGCACTCTTGGGTATTAGAGGGATATGTCAATTTATTTATTTTCTTTGGTTCTCGTTTTTTAATGGTATTTTAGTAAATATTTTTAATATTAAATTGTTCTTCTTAGAAAATAATGTTGTAATTTTCGTGACTAGCACACTTAATTGTAAGTTACACTTGTAATGCTAGGATAAAAAGAAATTAAACCATTTTACATTTTAAAACGTGATGCTGCTGTGAATTAATTTCACAAACAATTTATTTGTTACATTTTTAGCTTAATTACAAAAATAATTAAGTAAAACAAAATATTAATAATAAAACCAAAAAACCAAATACATTAAAAATGGCTCGAAAGCGCCACCTGGCAACTAAACAAGTAAGAAAGCTACAGTCGAATTAGCTCAACAGGGAGATACTCGGTACCAAAGGCTTTGTGCATTATATAAGAAGAAGAATTCAATGCCATCATGCTGTCTTCTTCTCACACATTTGTTTCATTGATTTAGCTATTTTAAAAAAGTACATTTTTGTTTGATAAAGACAATCTACATCTACATCTACAACTTTCAAATGTTAATTTCAGCACTTAACTTAAAGTTCTTCTGTTGGTTTAAGTTCAGTTTTTAAGATACGTTTCGATCAAGACATATGTATATGTTTCTGATTGGAATATCATAGCAGATTTTTAATTCTACTGCTTTGTTATAAGTTGGCAGTTATTTGCTAACCATAAAATAATGAAAATAACCTTATCATTAAGTAAAGTAGTCTTCTTGCTGACCACTGCCTCGGTACTCATTAGGGTTGCATGATATTTAAAAAATATCGTATCAATGATATTGTCATTTTTGAAAAATATCAAAATGATTTTTTTAAATATCAAGAAAAAATATCGATATATCGAGTATTTATGATATTAAAAATTTTTTTTTTGTATTTTTAGGATCAGAAAGCCTTTAGAAATCTCTTTCTCTCTATCTCATTATTCGTATACATTACCTCTCTATTGATCCTAATGACCCACATGAATTCATTTAAACAAAACTTGCAACACAAATACTTCATATTAAGCTTTTATTACTTAAAGCAATGGAAGATACTGTAAGTTTACGTAAGTTAAAGTTATTTCCAATATTGTTTCGCCAGTGACTTTAAAAATACACGCTTTGTTACGTGCCGATCAGTCATACGGCTGCTTTAGCCGCACACTACACATTTAATTGCCGAAGCCATCCTTTCTGAGGATACCGAGCTACCTGGTATTATCAGATAGCGTAGTGCCAATTTAGGCAAATGTGGCATGGTCTGCTGTTGCGAAGTCTAATACTGTATTGGGTCAGCTTCCCAATTACTATTTGGCAAAGAAATATATAAGTGGAACTCCCTTTCGTAGAACTGTCCGAACTTTGGGTTTGCTGAATGCTCCGATTGTGAGCCTCAAAAAACTTTCTTGACCGAAAACAAAATATCGGAAAATATCAAAAAACGAGAAAGAAAGCTAACTTCGGTAAACCGAAGTTGGTATACCCTTGCAGTCTGCAATTGGATCATTGAAAATCGAACTATTTTAGTAATGTTGAAAAATCATCGAATTTTGTAAATTTTACATTTTACATGAAGAATTTTACATTTTCATATAAATCGACCGATCGCTTAAATGGCAGCTATATGATATAGTGGTCCGATCTTAATGAAATTAAAATCGTAATTCTAGAAGCATAAAAAACTGCTAAATTTGAAAATATGTTGAAAAACAGATAAGCTAAAATTTTTTTTACATTAATTTTGCCATCATTCCTATGGCAGCTATAGGATATACATATATACTGCGTGCTAAAGAAATAAGACTATGCTGAACAAAAACTGAGAGACTATTTCGCATAGAAACCGACAGACGGACAGACAGACGGACAGACAGACGGACAGACAGACGGACAGACAGACGGACAGACAGACAGACGGACATGGCAAGATCGCCTCGGCTGGCGCAAATATATTATAAATTATTATAAATATATTATTTTTTTGCTCATCGATATTTTGATATTTTGATATATTTTTGACATCCCTAGTACTCATCGTCATTATACCCTTGCAGAGGATATTAAAATTTTGCCATGGTATTTGCAGTGAAGGAGGCATCTCCAACCCCATAAAGTATATATATTCTTGATTAGATCACCAGCCGAGTCGATCTAGCCATGGCCGTCTGTCTGTCCGTCTGTCTGTCGGTTTCTACGCGAACTAGTCTCTCAGTTTTTGAGCTATCGGGCTAAAATTTGTAGCATTGTCTTAGCACGCAGTATATATGTCGGAACGGCCGAAATCGGACAACTATATCCTATAGCTGCCATAGGAATGATGGCGAAATTAATGTAAACAAAAAATTAACTTCTCTGTTTTTAAACGTATTTCTATAAATTTAGAGATATAGCAGTTTTTAATGATTCTAGAATTACGGTTTTCATTTTTTTAAGATCGGACAACTATATCATATAGCTGCCATAGAAGCGATCGGTCGATTTATATGAAAATGTAAAATTCTACATGTAAAATGTAAAATGTACAAAATTCTATATTTTTCAACATTACTAAAATGGTTCGATTTTCAATGATCCAATTGCAGACTGCAAGGGTATACCAACTTCGGTTTACCGAAGTTAGCTTTCTTTCTCGTTTCATAAATTGGCCAGTTCCGCTTCCTCCTCAAAAACCATGACGCGCCAAGTGACGATGGCACCTTCAACTTCAAAAGTTTCTGATATCAAATTTTGTGAGGATAATAGTAACGTTAACAAAAATAAATTACAAATAATTCAACTAAGCACACCTCGGCTTTATTCACAATGCACGAACTCAAGTGATCCTTTCTAGAGAGCAGCAGTTCAGCGTATAAGTCGCAAGCATGGGAGAGGCACGTGAGAATGTCATCAGCTTGCATTTTGAAACATTTAGGTTTAATAAGATTGCAGTGCACCATTTTTTAAAGTTATTAAGATCTGTTTGTAAATCCGACTGGCTAGCGCCGTCCTTGTATTGCAAGCCAAATTTAACGTCTTCAGCGGTGCACTTGTGGGACAATTTTTTTACATTGTTTTCGCCATCATTCCAATGGCAGCTATAGGATATAGTAGTCCGATTTCGTCTGTGCCGACATATAAACTGTGTGCTAAAGAAATACGACTATGCTGAAAATTTCAGCCCGATAGCTCAAAAACTGTGAGACTAGTTCGCGTAGAAATCGACAGACAGACAGACGAACAGACGAGAAAGAAGGCTAACTTCGGTAAACCAAAGTTGGTATACCCTTGCAGTCTGCAATTGGATCATTGAAAATGGAATCATTTTAGTAATGTTGAAAAAATATCAAATTTTGTAAATTTTACATTTTACATGCAGAATTTTACATTTTCATATAAATCGACCGAACGCTTCTATGGCAGCTATATGATATATTTGTCCAATCTTAATTAAATTAAAAACCGTAGTTCTTAAACCGTAAAAATCCGCTATATCACGAAATTTAAAAATCTAAGTTTAAAAAGAGAGAAGCTACAATTTTTTTTACATTTATTTCGCCATCATTCCTATGGCAGCTATAGGATATAATAGTCCGATTTCGGCCGTTCCGACATATATACTGCACCCAAAAAAAAAACCAAGAGTTTAAACTTAATATGCGTTGTCTCAAAATTATACTCCAAGCAGTATAACGAGCTTAGTATTGATTTCATACTTAATAAAATAACTTTTATACTGAAAAGTTTAGCTTTTATACTCAGTAGTTTAAATTGTATATTTTCGAGTATAATTTTTATACGAACCTACATCGAAAATTCTATAATGCTATCTCTGTCTCTATCTCGATCTCTGTTTGTCGTATTAGGGATTTTTGTCAAGTCTTGGTAAATCTAAAAATAGATTCTTGTATGGGTTATGTTATTCGCCCCGCATATGGCATCCTCGTATAGCTATTTATGACGATCTTTCGTATGATGCCGAATGGCGGGAGGGGTAAGACACTCGCCTGCCATACATAAGGTTGGGAGTTCGAGCCCTGGGTGAGGCGAATTTTTCAGTTTATGTTTTCTTGTGTTTATTTGTCATTCAGATCGCATATGTATATAATTATGTAATATAAATATCACATTCTCTTAAAATCAACCATAGATAAAAAAGAAAGCAATTGTCGCAACGAGCATAGTAGGGAAATAAATAAACTTTTTACGATTTGTTAGATATACGGGCGAAAAGCTGGTTTTTATACAAAATAATATGGAATCTATAATTTTTGCTTACAAACAGTTTATAGAGTTAATTCGAAATAGTTTAGAATTTATACGCAAGAGGATAGAATTTAAACGATTTGTTATACTGCGTAGTATAAAACTTATACTGCGTAGTATACAATTGATAAAGTCGAAAGTATACATTTTATACTTTCGAAAGTATAAAATCAATAAGCATCTTATTAAGAAATTTTTGATACTCGAAAGTATACAATTCATGTAACAATCGTATCGATTCTATGACGATTTTTTTTTGGGTGTGCGTGCTAAAGAAATAAGACTATGCTAAAAATTTCAGCCCGATAGCTGAAAAACTGAGAGACTAGTTCGCGTAGAAACCGACAGACAGACGGACAGACAGACGGCTAGATCGATTCGGCTGGTGATGGTGATCAAGAATATATATACTTAATGGGGTCGAAAATGCCTCCTTCAAATATCATGGCAAAATTATAATACCTTCTTCAATGGTATAAAAGATCAATATAGGAGTAACTCTCGTTCAGTACATATTAAATATATCGCACCTTTAATAAACCTTAAAAATTACTTGCACGTGCATTTTTCTATATTTTCTTTACATTTAGTCTCAATTGTGATTCGAAACATTGAACAAACATATTTTCGCACATAATCATCCCTTATAGAAAAATTTATTCCTGACGTCTGGTGGTGTCGTTAAGCATTAAAATGAGTGCGCAGCACCAACAATGTTTGTATTAAAATCCAAAGCGTTGGCAACGCTCTGCTTAAATAAATATACTTACCCCCAAATTGATGCACGTGGCGAAAGACACGTGTGCACAATTCAGGTTAAGCCTACGATTAAATTAATCGCTGATTAGTTATGGACAGTATTACAAAGGAAGTATAAAATGCCCAATATAATAACAAACACAAACAAAAAAAATATATTAACGCTTATATCACGTCTAAGTAAACATTGTTGATTATTTTTATTTATATATTTAGTTTTAAGAGTGTCATCCTAGTGCTAAAAGTTAAAACAAGAAAGGAAGCAAAGTTTATATAACCTTAATGTTATAAAAACGAGTAAATGGGATGTGAAAGTATAGGTTAATTCTTGACAAATGTTAAAAAAATTAAAACAAAAATCTATGTAACATTAATGGGATTGATGTGCCAAACATTTTTCAGTATAAATTATTTTTCTTTTCAAGGTCATTTCAAGAAGCTCGTGAAAAAATTCCATAATTCAGAATAGTAAAAATTTCAATATCTCAGAGTAGTTTTAGTTATGTTGTAAAACAACAAAGGTATCCTTTTTCCATACAAATTTTTCGATATTTTCTATGACAGCCATAAGATTTGGTGGATGTTCCGAATTTATACTAACTGAAATAGAAAGAAAACTATTTGCAAAGTTTCACTCATATAACTCTAAAAACAATCGATTACTTTACATTGAAATATGACATTGGGCATGACTAAATATATTTTATACTTCTGAGTCAATCATAGTACCCTCTAGTATAAAAAAATCCTATATATTCAAATTGCACTCTCCATTTCACTGTATTATAATTATAATTTTATAATTATAATTATAATTTTGTCTAGAAGTTTGCAACGCAGTGAAGGAAGCATCTCCGACCCCATAAAGTATATATATTTTTGATCAGCATCACCAGCCCTATCGATCTAGCCATGTCCGTCTGTCCATTGCTACGCAATCTAGTCACATTTTCGCTATTTATGGAGATATTGGGCTTAAATACATGATCCTTTATTTATATTATACCTATTCATTTTATATTTCTATATCTTATCAAATAAAACACCTCTTAACGAGGTGAGTTTAAAGTGACGATGGCACATTCAACTCCAATCATTTCTGATACCAAATTTTGTGACGATTAATAGTTATTTAAACAAAAATATTTAAAAAGTTTTTAATAAGTAAAAGTAAAAGTAAAATCGGCACTTAGCTGAAAAATTTAAAAAGGCAAAATAGGCAGCGTGCCGATTTTGAAACTAATTAAAAACTTTTTAAATATTTTTGTTTCAATAACTATTAATCGTCACAAAATTTGGTATCAGAAATTTTTGGAGTTGAAGAGGTGAAGAGGTGTTTTTGTTTGATATCAGAAGTTTTTTAAATGACATATGTATGTACATACATAGGACTTCCATTGTTGTTATAAGTTTCGGATTGAAACTCAAATGGAAAAAATTAACAAAAAAAAAATCATTTACGAAGCTATATGGGATCATTGCTACTAATTTTGATGAGAAAGCGAATTTTCGGAGATATGTGTTATACCCCGAAATATCTCAAGGTCTATACGGCCTGAAGTGACTATAAAAATCGTAAAAGCCATTAAAAAAAAATTTTAATCTTAAAAAAAAATTGTTTTAATTCTAAATTCTTCAAAGTAATTATCATATTAAAATACTTTTCCAACGACTTATAGCACGATTCTGTAACTTTAGTCGTTCGGAAGTTATGGGCGCGAGAAATTTTCTGTTTTCCCGCCAAAGTAGTGGAAAAAGTTAACGATTTCTTTTAAATTTAAATTATATTAAATTTTCTTTGATGGCTTTAAGTTTTATTGCATTGTGCACGTCTCTGTAAGACTTTACATGAGTTTTTACATAAATGTATGTACAGTGCATGTAAAAGGTTAGGTATATGGGATCTTTGCTACTAATTTTAATGAGTAATAACTCGAGAAAGCGAATTTTCCCAGACATGTGTTATATACAAAAAGTTGAGCAATCTCAAGGCTATATGGCCTTGAGTGACTATCAAAATCGTTAGAGCCATTTTTAGGAAAACTTCAAAAACTTAAAAAAAAAAATTAATTTTAATTATAAATTCTTAAATATTATATTTATATAAATTATGTCAAGGCAAAGCTATTATCATTTCAAAATACCTTTCAAACGATATAAAGCACGATTCTGTAGCTTTAGTCGTTTAGAAGTTATGGGCGCGGGAAATCTGGCTTTTCTAGCTGTTTTCCCGCCAAGCTAGCGGGAAACCCAAAAAGTCGTAGAACAAAAATTATTTAGCTCGAGCTGATTAATAAAACAAAAGTGGTTCCAGGACTTTAAAACAAAAAATACCACAGACAGACAAACAGACAAACAGACAGACAGACAAACAACAGGACAAACGTTTTCATTTCGGAAAGGCCGTTGAAATCTTGTTTATTGAATATCTTTTGAACGGAGTATCGGATCAGGATGATCGAAATGTCATTCGACGCGTATTTAAAGCTAGATCACAACAACATTAAAAATTTTGGGATTTTTGCTCCACCGGCCCCAATGGCTCCAATTTTCAAAATTTTCAATTTCGCACTTTCACTCTAATTTCTCCCAAACTAATCCGTTTTTGAAAAATCTTAGTATGCAGTTTCAAAGAGGTTTACAATACCTTTCGATTAAGATATAAATTTTAAATTCTTAAATATTATATTTCAATAAATATATATATTTAAATATATAAGGTTGTCAAAAAAGTCTTGCGGTATTTTTATTGAATTTTCAATTGTTCATAAAATTGGTTATAATAATGCGATTTAAGTCAAATATGCGCCGTTTTGTTCGATGACGAGTTCCCAACGAGATGCCAACTTCATAATGCCCCTCTTATAGAAGCTCGCTTCCCTATTGGCAAAAAACTCGGAGGGCCAATTTTCACAGGACTCTCTTGTGGCCAACTTTCGACTACCAAGCTCGTTCGCCATGGACAGAAATAGGTGGTAATCACTTGGTGCGAGATCCGGACTATACGGTGGATGCAAAAGAACCTCCCATCCGAGCTCCCGGAGCTTCTGGCGCGTCACCAAAGATGTGTGTGGCCTGGCGTTGTCCTGATGGAAGACAATTCGGCCTCTGTTGATCAAAGATGGCCTCTTCTGCATGAGTGCTGCATTCAAGCGGTCCAGTTGTTGGCAGTACAGGTCCGAATTGAGCGTTTGGCCATAGGGGAGCAGCTCATAGTGGATGATTCCCTGCCAATCCCACCAAACACACAGAGGAACCAATCCAGGCTTGGCCACCGTCTGGGCAGCTTCACCGCTTTTCGACCACGACCGTTTGCGCTTCACATTGTCGTAAGTGACCCACCTTTCATCGCCAGTCACCATCCGCTTCAAAAACGGGTCGATTTTGTTGCGATTCAGAAGCTATTCGCATGCATCCATACAATCAAAAATTTTTTTTGCGTCAAGTCGTGGGGCACCCATAGATTGAGCTTCTTTTGGAATCCAAGCTTCTTCAAATGGTTTATAACGGTTTGATGACTCATGGCCAGCTCTTGGCCGATGCTACGGCTGCTACTATGCCGGTCTCTTTCGATCAATTCAGCGATTTTATCGCAATTTTCGACGACAGGCCTTCCGGACCGTGGCGCATCTTCGACCACCTCTGCACCAGAACGAAAAAGTTGAAACCATCGTTGTGCGGTTGAAAGGGAAACTGTATCGGGTCCATAAACTGCACAAATTTTATTGGCAGCATGAGATGCATTTTTGCCTTTATCGTAGTAGTACTGTAAAATATGCCGTATTTTCTCTTTATTTGGCTCCATGTTTGCGACGCTATAACTCACAAAGGAATAAAAACAAAAAACAATAAATCAAACACGTGTTAGCGCGTGAAAAGAGCTTTCCAAAAAGGTCTTGCGTGAACCGCTGCGACGAATAATACTAGAACTGCGCGCTTGCAAAGACACCTATCGGAAATACCGCAAGACTTTTTTGACAACCTTATATTATAGATATTTAGTATGCAGTTTACAATACCTATTACAATACCAACTACTATCGTAGCAGATTTTCAATTCTACGGCTGTATATAGTAGTCTCCTTGCGCACCACAGTCTCGGTGCTCATCGTCACTACGTGGACTGCCGTCCCCAGTGATAGGAAAATGGTTGGACAAAACTTCACTGTTATTTAACGTACATCTATAAATTTTGAGATATAGCCGTCTTTACGGTTTTAGAACTTCGATTTTAATTTTATTAAGATCGGACGACTATAGCATTTAGCTGCCATAAAAGCGATCGGATGATTTATACGAAAATGTAAAATATTTAAGTAAATGTTATAAAAATGTAAAAGCTTCGATATTTTTCAATTATACCAAAATTAAATTGTATATTTTATACTGCGCAGTATAAAATTGATAAAGTCGAAAGTATACATTTTATACTTTCGAAAGTATAAAATCAATAAGCATCTTATTAAGACATTTTTAATACTCGAAAGTATACAATTCATGTAACAATCGTATCGATTCTATGACGATTTTTTGTTTGGGTGTAGGAATGATGGCGAAATCAATGTAAAACAAATTTTAACTTCTCTGTTTTTAAACGTATTTCTTTAAATTTCGATATATAGCAGTTTTTTATGGTTCTAGAATTACGGTTTTAATTTCATTAAGATCGGACAACTATATCATTCAGCTTTATATGAAAATGTAAGATTCTACAAGTAAAATGTAAAATTTACAAAATTCCATATTTTTTAAACATTACTAAAATGGTTCGATATTCAATGATCCAATTGCAGACTGCAAGGGTATACCCATTTCGGTTTACCGAAGATAGCTTTCTTTCTTGTTTTGTATAATTCATTTGTGTAAACAAATAATTTTAATTTTCAGAAAAATCTTTTCCCATTTTTTTTTCTCCGATATTTTTCTAAGGTTTTTACAACTTTTTATTCCCCTGCAGAGGGTATTATAATTTTGCCATGATATTTGCAACGCAGTGAAGGAGGCATCTCCGACCCCATAAAGTATATATATTCTTGATCAGCATCACCAGCCGAGTCGATCTAGCCATGCCCGTTTGTCTGTCCGTCTGTCCGTCTGTCGGTTTCTACGCGAACTAGTCTATCAGTTTTTGAGCTATCGAGCTGAAATTTTTAGCATAGTCTTATTTCTTTAGCACGCTGTATCTGTTTTCTATAGCTGCCATAGGAATGATGGCGAAAACAATGTACAAAAATTTTAACTTCTCTGTTTTCCAACGTATTTCTATAAATTTTGAGATATATCAGTTTTTTGTGGTTCTAGAATTACGATTTTAATTTTATTAAGATCGGACAACTATATTATATAGCTGGTATAGAAGCGAACGGTCGATTTATATGAAAATGTAAAATTCTATATGTAAAATGTAAAATTTACAAAATTTGATATTTTTTCAACATTACTAAAATGGTTTGATTTTCAATGATCCAAGTGCAGACTGCAAAAGTATACAAACTTCGGCTTACCGAAGTTGGCTTCCTTTCTAGTTTTTCTCTCTTGTGCTTTTTTGTTTTTTTTTTTTTTTAAGGTACGAAAAAGTTATATTTACTTCTGATAAATAAAATTACGGAAGTCAAGTTAATTGTACTAAAAAAACACAAAAATTGCAATTCTCAATCTACATGTATTTTGGAAAAAAAACAACAACAATTCACTTAATGACCACACTACAAGAAAAACTAAACAATTTACATCAATTTTTTTCAACCTGAAAAATATAAAAAATTTACTTTTAGACTTTTTCTGTTTCAATTTTTGCTTATTATGCCCACAGCACCTACACCAAAGCAGCTATTTTGTTCGGTTTTAGCACAAAAGCTGCGTATTATTAACGAATATAACTTCTCATACTCAGATCAGTAGCATCTCCATGCTGTCCAAATTTTAGTGTAATGTTTTAACTCGAGAACGGGCTCATCTAGCTAAATTAAATGTTTAGGCTTTGATCGGACTACTTAGTAGATCGGTTTTGTAAAGCTTGCATTACATTGGCTTAGCGGTTCTTCAGTTATTACATTTTTTGCAATGTTTACGGGCAGCTGCTTTGATATTATTGTCAGGTGATTTTCGTCAAACATTTTTTGTCGTTCGTATAAATGGTGAGTCTAGAATTGTTAAAATGTATTCTATATATGTGCGTGTACTTTTCTCTTTCTCTTTTTTATATGAAGAAAAAATTGGAACGATGGACGCAATATGTCCACATTGTGATGCGGCTAAGTTTCCAGGTGAAACGCCCGGCTTATGTTGTGCTAATGGCAAAGTGAGATTGCCAGCATTTGAAACTGCAACCGAACCATATCAAACGTCGAAGCACTTTTTGAGTCATATTCAACAATACAATTCGGCATTTCAAATGGTTCTTTTGGTGCTACTAAAATTATTACAGATCATTTCATGCCGACGTTTAAGGTAAATATTTCAATAGGATTGTCTAATCGTTATATGATAAAGTATTTAATTCAATAGCACTGATCCAACATCCACCTAAAATGTCAAACATGTTACAGATCCAGGGCCAGAATTATCATCAAGCTGGTTCGTTATTGCCATAACCTAACGCTGATCAATTTTTGCAAATTTATTTTATTGGTGATCCAAAATCGTGAATTGGATCAACTTGCAAATTTATTTTATTGGTGATGAAAATCGTAAATGGGATCAATGCTGTACTATTGTTTCAAATACAAGACGTGAATTTATTCAGTTTCAATCCCGTGATATTGTACTTCATCGCAGAAAGGAGCAATTGCAACGTGTTTCGGAACTTCATCGTAGTTACGATGCAGTACAATACCCAATATTGCATTGGAAAGGTGACGATGCACAGTGTCAGATTTTGCCAATCTAGAAGGACTTAAATCAGTAGGAGTCGTATTTTTTAAGATATCGGCTTCAAATTTGAAGTGAATATTCTAGTAAGCCCAAAGATTATGTTAGACATAAAGAAATGGGCGTGGCACTTTTGGGGCGTAAAAAAAAAGATTTTTTTAAAGATAAAAACCCCGATAAAAATATTTAAAAAAAAATTTCGAAACTTTTAACTATTTTCGTTTTTGTTGTAATTTTCACCAACTTAAAAAATTTTGTTATTAATTTTTGGGGACCTTTTTTTTTTTTTTTTTTTAGAAAATGTTGAATTTTGGTTTATGCTCATGTTTTCAGCTGTAACTTCGATGTTATAAGCTGAAGAGCTGCAAATAAAGTTTTATACTAAAGATAATTGATAACAAAAACAAAAAAACTTTGGTTTATATTTTTAAGATTTTTTTATTTTAAATTCAAACTTCATAGAATAATTTTACTACTTTTTTTTTGGCAAGCTAGTCCGACTCCGAATTCGAGTCACAGCTGTCGTCAGTGTATCCATCTTTTGATAAAAGTTGGGACACATCTTCTGGAAGCTCTAAGTGTCTAGTTTTTGGTGGTGCTCTCAAACTTGCTATAAATGGATCGGATGATATCAGTAACCTGTGCATGAATCAGTATTTGTGTGTTCGCGCGAAGTTTTCCTAGTGAAATGTTCACGAAATCTTCGCACTTCCTTATTTCTTGCCTCCTGGGCTTCTTCAGAGAAATTGCCAATGGGAAGGATGCAGGAAGAAATAATTTCCTTTCCATGAAATAAAATTTTGTGCACAGTTACTGGCATGTAATACCACGAATAATCCCGCAAGTAGAGCTCTACAGTTTCAGCTAAGTATCGCTCAAAAGCTGATATATTAATCGGGCAACAGCTCGCTATACATGTGAGAATTGTGCGAAACCTGATTATTAAATCAATATTTATTCGGGTGATTTTTGAAGTCGTTTCAGCGTCAGAGAAAAATCTTCTTGCGGTATTGCCGTCGTTGGTATTACCTGCCTTTTGTCTGGGCATATCAATCAAGATGCCCATTGCTTTCTTAAAGCACTCTTGTATTTCACTTTTTCGTGCAGTTAGCTTTGCCTTATTCTCTTCGCCAGTCACATACCAAGTCCTTATATCAATTCTATAAGAAATGTGGAGCAAACATTCCATAAATCGAATCCACGCATGTAGGGGTGAGAGACCAAAGGCGAGCATTTCAGTGTCGACCTCACGATTCTCTAATTATCTTTGGTGTAGCTCCGCATATATAACACACTTGTGATGATTATACATCATCACAGTGCATTGCAGA
This sequence comes from Drosophila tani, assembly GCA_008042535.1. Classification (NCBI taxonomy): domain Eukaryota; kingdom Metazoa; phylum Arthropoda; class Insecta; order Diptera; family Drosophilidae; genus Drosophila; species Drosophila tani. Next base: position 454 of record VNJO01003771.1, on the reverse strand, counting down.
CTTTTCTGTCGATCATGCAGAAGACCAGTGTTGCTTTAACATGAAATTTCAAATTATTGAAAATGATATTTGTTCCTTGATATGTTTTACATCCTCTTTGATTTTATCCCGCGTTTCTTTTGTGAAAACAAAAGGTCAATATATAGACTTCGCCGCTCCACTTAAAGAAAATATTTGCACAGGAACAATTGATATAAAAAATATCGAACCATCTGACATATCCTCTGTAGTTTTTTGTTTGTATTGGCTCTGTTCATCTCCGTCGCATCCCCATTTTATTATTATGTGTACATCGTCTAGTGGAGACAGTGACTCAAAAATGTCTTCTTGAGCACTTATCAACCGTTTTACGGTATGATCAATAAGGGATTGTAAACTTATTTCAGCATAGGATTCTCTTACTTTTATACCAGTAGGATAGCATAACATTTTTGACTCCTTAACGAGATCATAA